>JAQGBX010000996.1:0-28407 GCA_034698745.1 Megaphyllum sjaelandicum
ATTTCGCATTTCGGATTACGTTATTGGCCTATGTCACAATCTCGGCATTGTCTTCGGGGTCAGGGAAATTCGTTTAAAAATCTGGAAAGGTCAGGCAAGTTGAAAATGAAATTTCTGGGAGGGGGGCGTTTCCGACGAAACGCCTTGAAGAGACCCTACCAGAGAATACCATCAAGAGGCCCCGCAGAGCCGCTGAAGAGATCGGGAATTCCGAGCTGCAAGATGCTAGAATGGGACTCTTCCGATTTCCAGTCATTTCCTGCGCAAGCGCAAACGACCTCGACCTTGTTTTTTGCGCAATGCGAACGTTGAGCATTTCCGGCATTTGATCCGCCAAGGGGCCATTCAAAAAGGTCATTCTCATGTAGAGGGTATTGCATGGAGAGGGGGGGCCGGGGGATAGATTGGGTCACGGAAACAATGTGGACAGGGAGGGAGAGAGGGGGGTATGACCAACTCGGACGTCCACTCGATATAAAAAATAGCCAAATAAAATCGGTTCCCGGTTTTCCTGTCCTGGAAAAGTCAGAGAACTTAAAAGCTCAGGGTCGACTCTCAAACTTTCACATTTTTTTCCAGTACGAATTCGCAAAATTTTCAACCGTTTCCAAAGGAACTTTGCAACTTTTTCCACGCTTTCTGGAGGTTTTGCCGAGGAGTCAAATTTGCAACATTTTCCACGTTTTCCCCTAGTACAAATCTTCCAACATTTTCGACTGTTTTCGATTACGGATTCGTAAAATTTTCAACAGTTTCCGACAAGAGAGAAATTTTCCAAATTTCCAACAGATTCCGAGGACAAAGTGGCAAAATTTTTAACTTTTCCGAGTACAAATTTGCGAAACTTTCAAAATTTTCCGAATACGATATTTTCAAGTTTCAGACTTCCGAATTCGGGGAAGGGGTGGGGGTCCTGATTGGCAGGACAGAATGCGGACAGGGGGTGGGGGGGCCGAGTCCAATTTTGGGAGAATTTTGAGGACGTCCTTTTTGAATGGCCCTCAGTGTGAAAGTAGCAGCAGCCCTTGACCCACCAACCGCAACGTTTCTCCAGGGCACCGCGAAGGCCTCTTCCGTCAATAACTCTCGGAACTTTCTATTCTCCCCAGTTCTGAGCATCGCCAGAATGACAAGAAGCACTCCACGCTCGATGGCTCGATTAAAATATCGGATTTTTGTCTTCATTTTTCTGGATCCTGCTGGAACCGCGTTGCGTGTAAACTGGATTTGACTCGATGTAACGCGCAGGGCGCCTCATTAATAATCCAGGTGCTTTGTCGCGGCATTTTTTTTTTTTTTTTGGCGGGACACCTTCGTTCCAGAGCCGCTGGAGAACCCCCCACCCCTCCTCTTCCTCTGTGGGGGGTGCAGTGATGGTGGATGCGTGTTGTTGCGTGTTTATGATCAGCGCTACTAAATAATTCCGACGAAATAATAAATACGCTCTCTCAGGGGGTCTCTACAGTGAGTGGCTGCTGTGGAGCTACCTCGGAGCTATGGATGGACATTTTTCCAGGAAAATTACCGAAGTTTACCGAGGACACGTTTGCGAAAATTTCAATTTTTCTCAGAGGATAAACTTGGCAAAATTGTCAACTCTTTTTAAGAGAACATGTTTGCAGAAGTTTTAACCTTGACAGCACAAATGTGCAAATATTGTCGACTGTTTTCGAGTACAGTGCACATAGATTTGTAAAATTTTCAACTGCTTTGGAGGAGAAATTTGAAAAATGGTCAACGGTTTCCGAGTACAAATTTGTACAAATTTAAACTGTTTCCGTTGGAGAAATTTGCAAAAATTTCAACGGTTTCAACGACAAATTTGCAAAATTTTAAACAGTTTCCGAGAAGAAATTTTCAAAATTTTAGACAGTTTAAAATTTTTCAAGTTTTTGAGAACAAATTCACAAAACTTTCAACCTTTTCCGAGTATATATTAACTTTGTAACCTATTCGGAGGATGTATTTGCAAAATGTTCAAACTTCTAGTAATACAGTACGAATTTTAAAAATATCCTTCATTTTCCAGCACAAATGTGCAACATTTTCCACTGTTTACGAGTACATTTTCTGTAAAATTTTCAACACCTTCCGATGACAAATTTGCAGTATTTTCAACAGATTCTGAAGACAAACTGGCAAAATTCTCCCACCTTTGCAGAGTACAGATTTGTACCTGAGAAAATTTAAAGTTCGTAAATGGTCCGTGCGCAAACCGCCAGGAAGAATTAATTTTGGATCGTGACAACATGAATACGTTGAATTTTTTGACCTTTTCAAAATAAGTCATTCTTCCCGGACTTTTCCAGGCTTTTTCAAGTTCCCCTGACTTTCCTTGTCTGAGGGAACCCCAATTATTTGTATACTTTTTTTTGGTCGAAGTTTCAAAATCTAATAATATTAAATAAATTTAAACACTATAGATATTCAAAATAATCGGAAACCTAGCGTATGTTCAAGCTTTTTTTGCGACTGTGCTAATCCTGTTCCTGTCCTTAATTTCAGATGTGCAGTTTCATGGACGACCTGAAGGAAACTCTCCTGGACATGGTGGACGTGTCCTACTTCCGCAACGTGAAGTTCCTCATCTTCTGCATCTCCAACCTCCTGCTGTACATCTGGTACGACGTGCCCTACGTCTACATGACCGACAACGCTCTGGAGCATGGCATCACGCACGAGGCCTCCTACCTCATCTCCAATGTGGGCATCCTCAACACTCTGGGAGAGGTGATCTTCGGCTATGTGGGCGACAAGCCCTGGGTGAGTAGCATGCTGCTCTACGGCAGCTCCACAGCC
The DNA here is from genome assembly GCA_034698745.1 of Megaphyllum sjaelandicum. Taxonomy (NCBI): domain Eukaryota; kingdom Metazoa; phylum Arthropoda; class Diplopoda; order Julida; family Julidae; genus Megaphyllum; species Megaphyllum sjaelandicum. The sequence goes on from JAQGBX010000996.1 coordinate 2,800, forward strand.
GTCTGCGGGGCGGTCATCTGTCTCATTCCCTTGATCCACAACTTCGCCGGGCTGGCCTTCGTAGCTGGCGTCTTCGGCTTCACCATCAGTGCCAACTACGCGCTCACCTCCATCATCGTCGTCGACTTGATCACCCTGGAGAACTTCACCAACGCCTACGGACTGCTGCTTTTGGTGCAGGGCATCGCCAACCTCATCGGACCACCCTTAGCCGGTGAGTTTTTGTCGAGTTTGTTGAGCCGGCGAGTTTGAATTGGTTTTTTGGTCTTTGGAATCTTTGGCGAATGCGCGATAGCTTCTTCGGCGTGGCTGTGGTTGGAGTTTGTGACCGATATCTGAATATCTGTTCGGATTGACTTTGAAGACAAAGAATTCATGCATTCCTCACTGGCTGGAATGTCTTAAGCCGCTAACATGATTGGTATCTTTCAAAATCCACCAGTAACACATGTCCAATCCTCTTTCAGGATGGTTCCACGACATCACGGGAAGCTATGATCTGTCCTTTTACATGGCCGGATTCTGGATCTTCATGGCTGGCGCTTTGATCATGGTCTTGCCTCTGTGGAGGTGGATTCAGCGAAGAGCCGCTTTGCGGATGAGCAAGGCCATCGCCGCGGCCAAGTCCAACAACGGAGAGCTGGTGACCGCCAACGGCACTGCCAATGCAAAGAACAGCCCGCCACCGGAAAACCAACGCAAACTGCGTTACCAGGACGAGGAAGACGAACGCATCGCCAAGGAGATCCTCCAGAGGAAAAAGAAGAAGGACAAGCAGGATGAGGAGGAGGTCCCCAGCAAAGTCCCCAGGAGCGAGAAGAAGACTCCCAAGAAGGAAACTCTTTTGTGAAGCTCTTGGCTAATCTGCCGTTTTCTGATTTGTAGGGTTCTGGTTTTTATCAAGGAGTCCTACAAGCTGGGCGGACAGCCGCCCGCGCTACAGCACAACCTTTTACCTTTAGCCATATCAAGTGCTGGCGCCCCGACTATGTGGTTCGAGTCTCCTAGCAGCCATTGCTGAGCCGGCACAATGTCTTTGACTGTGCAGCGCTCTCACAATATGTTCTCCCAGGGCATACATTTTTTAAGTTTTTGTTCTAGTTAATGCTTCGCTAACTTAACGAAGCGATTTGTATTGGTTCGTTCGGGACCGCTATGCCATTTGCGCGTTGAAAAGGATAGGTCGTGCCATGTTCCAGGGAGCTTCGCTGACCGTCCGGCGTATATAATCGGTGGTTCTGCCGAGATTTTTAGGGATATATAGTTTTGTGGGATTTTTTCCCCATTTTGAGTCCTAAATTCGACTCGATGACCCAGCGTTGTCCATCGAGTTAACTAGTAATGGCGCGAATCGTTGGTTTTTCTTTAACCGAAGTTTATTTTTTTTTATTTTTCAAGTTGCGCAGGCTGGAAAGTGTCCGAAACTTAGCTTCATTTCCGCATTTTCGAAATGTTATAATATTTCCTGTTTTGTATTTCTTTCCCCGTAGAAAGAGGAATTAATTCACGGTCGCAGCCACCAACCCGAATGTATGACCCATTTTTGCATTTCAGAAATGGATGGAGGACATATTTATTAGATAAAGCGCATAATTAACGTTGACCCATGTCAGAGTGATGACTCTGTTTTTTAGCACTGGTCTCATGGGCCCAAATATATAAGGCTGTCGATCCCTGGGTATGCGTTGCTGATGCTTACAATGACTCCGAGGCTTTAGACACGCCCTCAATTCTACAATTCGCCTGTATTTTCCAAACAAACTCGAAATGTAACAAAAAGCAGCGGTCCATTTCCACGCCAGGGAGGCGTAAAAATGCCATTTTTGCACCGTTCCAATTCTTCTGGCACGTCCCGTATCACGAGAGATGGTTCTAAGGTATACCAGTATGGTACAAGCGATCCAGTCTGGTTTCCTTCTCTCAAAAGGAGTGGTCGGAACTATGGGATTTTTGCTCACACCCGAACTTTGTCTTTTAATAATAATATTCAACAGCTTATTTCCATAATCCAAGTTTAGACGAGAGGCGCCCTCAGCGTTACGCTTATTTCCTAGCAACATCTCGCTAGCAACAATCAATGGCGTCAGAAACTCGAGCATTTGCTCACCATCTCGGCTCACTGACAACTGGCTTCGTTGAATTCCATCTAACTTTGTAAGTGACGTTTTTCAAAAAATGTAGGAAGCCCCTTCGTAAAGGTAAAATTCCTCCCAGAACTGGAAAAGTCAGGGAAGAATGACTTATTTTTGAAAATATCAGGGATTTCCCTGATATTGTGTTTATGTTGTCACGATCCAAAATAAAAGCTTCTTCGTGGTTCGCTCAAGGTCCATTTACAAACTTGTTAAAGTTTCCCCAGTATAAATTTGAAAAATGTTCCACACTTTCACCGAGTACTAATTTACCACATTTTCAACAGTTTCCGAGGATATTTGTATCAATTTTTCAACAGTTTCCGAAGATAAATTTACCCCATTTACGAGCTAATTTTGTAAAATTTTCCAGATTATTTCACGTTAATTTTGTTACATTTTGAAAAAAAAAAATGTCATGCTTATTTTGTGAAATTTTAACGGTTTCCGAAGACAAATGTAGTAAATTTTCGACAGTTTCCAAGCACAAATTTTCACAATTTTCATAGCACAAGTTTGCGAGATTCCCAAGCACAAAATTTTTTTCTGGCTAATTTTGTAAAATTTTCAACATTTTACACGCTAATTTCGTAACGTTTTCAAAATTAATTCACGCTATTCATGCTTATTTCATAAAATTTTCAATAGTTTCTAAGGAGAAACTCGGAAAATTCTCAACCTTTTCCCAGAGTACAAATTTGCGCAACTTTTAGCATTTTAACGTATACAAATTTGTGAAATTTATAACAATTTTTCGTTTTCTAATTTAGTACATTTTGTCAAAATATTGGATTTTGTCCCCACGTACAGTAGATTGTTACCGAAAATTATACGTCAACTTTGACATTGTCATCGGTCGAGGAAAGTTGTTTAAAAACTGGGGGAAATGAGGATATATATATATTTCTTTAAAAAAACGAGAAAAGTCCGTAAAGTTGAATGATAAATTTGTGGGGGGAATCTATTTTCTAGAAAGTTAAAAAAGTTCCTTTTAGAGGGGATGTTGCTCGGAAATGTAAGCCATTATTACATAATATCTTTCTCTATTTTTCCCCGACGTGTTATAATAAGTGTATCGAGCGGGAACCTTCCCTTTGGCAAAACTGGCTGCTTCCTGTCTGGCAGCACTGGCTGCTCGCGCCAGCCAATAGCAAATTAGTGGTGCCGTATTTTACTAACACTCATTTAGAAGGAGCTTTGGAAGTACTATTTGCAGTTTTTTGCTCATATTTTAAGGAAGTATTTCCGGCACAATATACTTTTTTTAAACCAAGATCGATCCTATATCTATATATATAATTAGCATTTTTTGTATATTTGGAACTTTGAAGTTGGTCCGAGCGAGGGAGCGCCGGGCCCGGTCATGGGCCGGTCCAAAATGGCGGCCTGTAAATAGTAAGGATTTGAACAAAGTTGGGAGCTGAACGAGAATTTTCTCTTGTTTTTAGTAGTTTTTAAAACCGGAAAGTTGAATTTTGATGTTCGGTTTTTCAATCGTAGAGGGCCGAGCGAAAATTCTGTAAAAGAGGTTTTTGTGGGAAAGCTCTGAAATCGAAAAATAACTGAGAAATATTTAGCGTAAGTTATTTGAAATTCAGGAAACATAAAGAAGCGATGGGTGATTTTGGATTTTAAAAACTGGAGAAAATTTGCGCGTTTAAAGTGTGCGGAAAAAGTTTTCTGAAGATATCTTTAAGAATTTCAGTTCTTGGGGTATTACAGGGAGGTGAATGAGTATTTTTTTATTAGAAATTATTAGGAAGTTTTGGAAACTTCTATCTTGTGGGAAACTCCAAAATGTCCTCAGGAATTTGCGCTATTTTGCGTATTCTTTTTTTTTAAGCCGAGTTTACATTAGCTCGCCATTTTCGCGCGAAAATGGTGAGACGTCACCTGACGTCAGTCACATCCTGTGCGCCGTTTTTGCGGCATCATCGTGCCTCTTTGTCGCGATAAGTTAAATATATTTTTAACTTTTTTGGTTCTCGTGACATTCACGATATTACTGTGGATGTCAGACATGCGCAATAGTAAAAAAAAGTTATGGCGCTCCAGTTTATAATCCAAGGGATACAAACATACAATCAAGTTGAAACCCATGGGATGCTAAACTTCAACAAATCTAAGAGTACAGTTAAATGTTAAATTATTTACTGTATACGTAATTATAATCATGTATGACATGAAACGTTTAGAATTTGTATACATTTCTTACCTGAAATTGAATTACTTTGACTAGAAAACGTCTGTGAAAATCTACGTTAAAATAACATAGCTTTCATACAAAGGTAAACAAATCACACCGTTTTTGGTGAAAAATCTGGGTGAGAAGCAGACGACGAGCTAGTGTGAAAGGTTGACGAAACGCAAAAGGGAGGAGAACATACAGTGAAAGCGGCAAGCTAATGTAAACTCAGTTTTTGTTTCAGCATAATGCATTATAGAGGGCGCTAATTAGCGAATAAAGGTCTATTCAGAAAGTATTTGTGGCGTATTTGGGAATATATTCTGGAATGTTTGTTTTTTTGGGAAAGTAAAAGAAGTTTGGGATGGGTTTATGTTTTTGGAAAATTGGAGAAGTTTTAAGTACCGCAGCGATACGAATGTGTTTTAACTAGTCTTTGGTTAAACGCGGAAGTGTGAATTTTATGAGCGACGTGGGTGACGGTTGTGATGGTGTTGCATAATTCTGGGAGTCAAAATAGCAGAATTTTCCAAAAAAAAGATCAGTTTTCTCGGAAAATTCCAGTGTAAGAGAAACTTTCAAGTTGTGAGAAATTGTTGGCTCGCCTTCATGAATTTCCTGCCAAATTTTAATTCGAATTGTCACTTTTTTTTCCCCGAATCGAGCACTCTATTTTTGTAATATAATCCGGGTGTCTTTCAGCTTTCATTGGACACGGAATATTTGGCAGCTGATTAACCAACATTTTTCTGTTTCAGATTTTATAAACTGGTGGTTGAAGCCAGTCTAGAATAGTAACGGGGTTCCCCCAGACCTTAAAAAGCTGAAAAAGTAGGGGAGAATTAAATGACTTATTTTGAAAAAGTATGAGAAGTTGTCATGATCCAAAAGAACCCATTTGCAAAAATTTCCACCTTTTTCCGTGCACAAATTGACAAAAAATTCAACTTATGGCGTGTATAAATTTGCACAATTTTCAACAGTTTCCGAGGAACTGTCTCTACATTTTCCGAATACAAATTTGTCACATTTTCGATTTCCTAATTTTGCAAGATTTAAATAAATATTGTCACGCTAGTTTTGTAAAATGTTTTAAAAAAACGTGTCATGTTAATTTGGTACAATTTTCAAACCATTGTCATGCTAATTTTTAAAAATATTCAGAAAAAATTCATACTAATTTTGTACAATTTTTGAAATTTTTGAAATTTTTTCGAAATTGTTATTAGTAAATTTTGCAAAATATTGAAAGTTGTCCCAGTGTAATTTTTATAAAAGTCGTGGGTAACATCGGCATGCGTCAATTTAGACAGTCTCGGTCAGGAAAATTTGTTTGAAAACCTGGAAAAGTCAGGGAAGTTGGATATGCAATTTCTGGGGGAACCCTGAGTATGCGCTTGTTTCTTGTAGATTTGAAAATTGAGAGGGAGTAGTAAAAGTGAAATTTAGTAAAATAATATAGGAGAAATGTTAGGTCACTTTAAAAGCGATTGAAATTTGGCACGAGCCAATTTGGAAGCTCCATAGTTTAGAAATTCCGGGTGAATTTTCCCTCATATTTACCGTGTAAATGACGTTTTGTCAGAATTCGTTATTCTTATTTTCTAATCCGTGAGGTGCAGTTTCCTAAAGTAGGTTGTGAATTTTTTGTTTCTTATGTGGCTTTTAGTTAGGTGAATCGAACTGTTTCTCATCGAACGCCCTTTCCAAAGAATTTTGTCAGTGAAAATTCTGCATGAACTCAGTGGTGGATTTACATTTTTGGGGCCCTGAATCCTGAACTGTTTGCCAACAAGGCAACAACATTCAAAAATTAAATTCCATACCTCTCATTTCAAAGAACACAAAATGTGGAAAATTTTTCAAAATTGAAAACGTGAAAAAAATGTGAAAATTCGTCATTGAAAACTTGGAGAATTTTTGCACATTATATTATATTATTGAAAACGTGAAGAATTGTGCAACAATTTTTACCATTGAAAATGTGGAAAGTTGGGTAAAATTGACCACTGAAAACGTTGCTAAATTTTCATTTAATTATTGAAAAGTTGAAAACATATGCAAAATTCACCGTTGAAAACGTGAAATAATGTTTACAATTAATTATTAAAAGCGTAGAAAATTATGCAAAATTCATAATTGAACACGTAGAAAATTATGCAAAATAATACCATTGAAAACGTGGAAATGTTTGTAAATTTCGCCGTTATAAACGTGGAAAATTGTGCAGAATGGACCATTTAAAATGTGGAAAAACTTGCAAAATTTACCATGTTGAAAATTTTTCACGATTAATTATTAAAAAACGTTAAAAATTATGCAAAACTTTTCGTTAAAAACGTTGCAAATTTTGAAAAATTTACCATTGAAAATGTGCCAAATTGACCAAGATTGAAAACTGAATAAATTTCCACAATTAATTATTGAAAACGTGAATAAATTATGCAAAATTCACCATGGAAAGCGTGAAAAATTAAATATTTTTTTGAAAGTTTAAAAATATTGTACTTAATTTCTATTGCAACTTAAAATTCCAGGGGCCGGAAATCTGCGGTAGTAGATCCGCCATTTATGTCTGAACTGAAATGAGTAATTTTTGAAAAATATTTATCGAAACGGCATTTCGGTGAGGTCAGTTTTGTGTTCCTCACAGGTAATCTTTATTTTAACTTTTTTAAACCTATTTAAACCAAAAAAAAACATGTTATTCGGGACTTTTTTAGAAGTTTAGGAACACTTAAGTCGTTGGAAGGAAGTGACTTTTTAAGGCCAGTTTGAGCTCAAATGTCCCAAGATGGGCCTAAATAAGACTTTTTGGGCTAGAATGTTCCGAGATGGATTTACTATAATGTATATAACTATATATTTGTAAAATATGTAAGATAGTAGAATTCATTGTTCCCCACCGAGTCCCATATTTCAATTATTCGCCTCCCCCCTCCTCCTCCTCCACCACCTGCATGAGCGAAAACTTTTGTTTTTCTTGCCGAAATTTGCATTCTGCTGGCGAAATTACACTCGATTGTAAAAATGGAAATAAATCTTAACTATTTCTAATTCATCCGGTTTTTGCTTCGTAGATTTCGCAGAATTGGAAACTAAGCTAGTGTTTTATATATGAAAAACTTTCAAGAGCTGTAAATGTTTGCGAGATATCCGAGAAAACAAATTTGCGAAATTTGAAAACATTTCGTAATACAAATTTGAAAGATTTCCATGATTTAAACAAAAATTGAAACTTTTTGTAGTACAAATTTGCAAGATTTCTAATCCTAAATTTGAGAAATCTTTTAAACTTTTCGTAATACGATTTCGCAAAATTTTCAACAGTTTCTGAGAATGACTTTTCAGAATGTTCAAAACTTCTCGTAATGCAAATTCGCAATATTTCCCTCTAGATATATAAGAATACAAATTTGCAAAATTTGAAAACATTTCGTAATACAAATATGAAAGATTTACATGATTTTTTTTAATTAACTTTTGTAGTAGCAATTTGCAAGATTTCTTAGCCCAAATTTGCAAAATCTATTAAACTCTACGTAATACAAGTTTGCAAAAGTTCCAACAGTTTCTCAGCACGACTTTGCAAAAATGTTCAAACTTTTCATAATACTAATTCGCAATATTAGCCACATTTATTCCAGAACAAATTTTCAGAATTTTCAACTGTTTTTAGGTTTGCAGCCAGAGTACAAATTTTAAACAACAACAGAAAAAATTTAATTTTCAAAAATTTTCAAACTGGTTATTATAGTAAATGTTACAAAATTTTGAATACTGTCCCGTGTAAGTTTTGCAAATTCGTGGATCGTGTTGATAAAAATTTCAACTTCCGGAAAAAGAACCAGTTCCTTGAGCTCAGAAAGTAAGTACATTTTCATAACTAAAATTTTTGACCGTAATCCTACGCAACATTGCAAAATTGTAAAAAAAATGCGTTTTTAGGACGTTTGAGGTATTTGGAACTGCATTTTCCGTCGATTTGGACTCGTTTTTGGACGATTTTTTCAAAGGCGCTCCTACAAATTCGTAAGAAAAACAAGGTAAGATAAGAAAACCCTGCTTTTTATTTACCAAATATATAAATTAGGACGTTTAAAAAACATAAATAAGATTAAATAGTTAAAGCGCGCATGCGCGTTGTTTAAAAAGCCATAACGTGGGCTTAGGTCGACTTCCGCTTCCGCCTCACGCCGAGCATGCGCGCCAGGCCGTTAAATTCTTTCACGAAATTCTCTGCTAGAGTATGAGGTTGAGGAACGATGTCCTGGTTGCTCATAACGCCCATCATTACGTGATTGTTGTAAATTATGAGGCTGAAAGACAGAGCTGAAAAAAGAAAGTGAATAGACCGACGTTAAATCTCCAAACAAATAAGAGGTGAAAGATTGAAAATGAAAATGTTGCAAATTTGCCCTCAGAAACTGTTGGAAATTTCGCAAATTTGGGTTGGAAAGCAGTGGAAAATTTTAAACGTTTGTCCTCGGCAACTGTTACAATATTTGCAAATTTGTCCTAAGAAACTGTTGAAAATTTTGCAAACTTAAACGAAAATAGTTCAAAATTTTCAGTTTCTCCTCGGAAACAATGTCCGAGGACAAATTTGTGCTGGAAAACCGTTGACAATTTTGCAAATTTGTCCACTTAAACCGTTGAAGCATATTTGTACCGGAAAAGTTTGAAAGGTGTTGAACATCTGTACTCGGAATTTGTCCTCTGAAATTGCGGAAAAGTTTGCGAAATGCTGGGAAAATTTTATAAATTTTGCAAATGGACCATGAGCTAACCACGTACAAGCATTAATTTTGGATCGTGACCATATGAATACGTTGAATTTCCCTAACTTTTTCGAAATAAGTTCTTTTCCCTGACTTTTCCAGATATTTTCAACTTCCCTGACTTTTCAAACTTTTCCATGTCTTGGGGAACCCTGAATGTTTTTTGAAGACCAATTTTAAAAATTTATCCACGATTGTCATTGGTCATGGAAAAGTCATGGAACTTGAATATGAAATTGTTGGGGCACCACTTTCCCAAAGTGCCCTTCTATCAAATACTTGCCCGTGTTGGCTTGTGGTGGCCTCCAATAGCAGACGCTCTTCACCTCTCTGCCCCAAGCGGTCATCGGAGAATCTCCAGCGCTGATGGAGATGTTAGCCAGGATCAGCAAGTACTGCCGGCTGAGGAACGTGATGATGATGCTGATCAGGGTGTCTGGCAAGAAGTTCCGCAAGTAGCGCAACACCACCGTGCTCACCAGGTACTTGGACGGACTGTTCCGGATCTTCTGCATCCTGCTCCGGGTGGTCTTCAGGCAGTCCACAGCGTCGTTGTCTCCAGTGGGAAGCGAAAGAGTGACCAATCCATCGCCGCCCGTCTCTTCGGCTTCGAAAAAGTCTTTGGAATACACCGGAATGGATGTCATCATGTTTTCCGGAACCTCCTTCCCCAGCGACCGGAAGTACTGAGCCACTGCCCTTGCGCACAAGCTCACCAGAACTTCGTTCATGGTCGACCCGCTGACTTCCTTAACCTCTCGCAAGGTCTCCATGGGCAGCGACTCTGACCAGGCCACCACTCTCCGGCCAGAACCCTGGTGCCGCGGAAGAGGGTACTGGCTGGAGCGCTGCGAGAACTCGTTTAGGATGATGGAAGGCGCCAGAACCACGGTATGGAGCGTCTCCACAATCTCCCGGAAGGCATTCTTCAGCAGGACGTAGATGGGCCGGCTGCTCTGGAGAAAGAGCTGAACCTCGATGACCACCCAGCGCCCACAAAACACCGAATAGCGAGCGGTGAGGAAGCCCAGGAGGACCAAGGCCAACGGGAGCTGCAAGCAGATCTTCAAGGAGAGTTTCCAGAGTTGAAACAAGGAGATGGTCCAGAGCCAGTCAAAGGACCCCAGCAGCCGAGGGAAAAAGTAGATGAGGCTTCCAGCACGGGCCCAAGCGCTGCGGCCAATGCACTGTGGATCGGTCATCTCGTAGAGCTTCTGAAGCTCTCCAAAGAAGCGCTGGACGCCCTGGAGGACCTTGCGCGCAGATGACCAAGCGGCGTTCAGATCCTCTCTGGGCTCGTTCGGATCGCACTTGGAACGCACGGAATGGAACGTGGACTGAGTCTTATCCAGGATTTGGCGGATGGTCTGCTTGGTGGCGCTCTCCTTGGCGAAGACTGAATAGGTTTCTGGGATTTTGTGGAAGTTTGGCAAGGACTCGACTCTTGGAAACTTGGCTCCTGGAGCAGCCAGAACCGGCTGGAAAATCTGCCTCGGAGTCATGCCCTCTGACACCATGTGATGTAACCGGATGAAGATGCAGACGGAGTCCAGCTTCAAGTCCGTGCTCTGGAGGTTGATCAACAACACCTGCCATGGGGACATCGTCTTCGACAAGGGCCGGCAGCAGTGTTCATTGATGATGTTCTGGAAAAGATGATGGTGGCTTAGTTCTGGAAATTTCAACACTTTGGCAGATCTGTCGACACTATTGCTAATTTCGAATTTTTTTTCGAATTTTTGGATAATTTTGACCATTTTTTGACATTTTGCAAATATTTCGACAGTTTTATAATTTTTCGACAATTTCGCAAATTTTTTTAAAACTTCCAACGTTTTTCACAATTTTTGGCCATTTTTGGAAATTTGCGAAACTTTTGATAAATTCTCAAAATTGTCGCAAAGATGCACCCAAATTAATTGGCGACGTACAATTGGCAATATTGTCGAAAAATCTTACAAATACGACAAATTATTCGACGATTGTTCAAATTTTTCGATAATTTTGAAAATTTCTGAGAATTTAGTAAATTTTACAAAAAACTGCAAATTTGGTAATATTCGACAATGTCGCAACTTTTTTTCGAAAATTTCCGAAATTTTTCACGCTTTGGTTCATGTCGAAAAATAACGAAATGGTCGAAAATTTGCCAAATTGTCGAAAAATCGATCGTATACGCTCAGCTACCTGCAGATTTTGCTCGTTGATCGGTCTGTTTTTCCACCTAACATCGGTCATGGTCACGTGCTTGTTGATGTCGAAGTGCTCATCTTTTTCCCACGCCCGACATCTAAGTTTGGTCTTCAGGAGCATTTTCAAGTGAGGGAACATGGGCTCGATGATCCCCGACCTTTCGTTCTTTTTCTTTTTTTCGACTATTTCTGCGGAGATCTTGGCGCGCAGTTCCTCCAGGCCGATCTTCCCACGCAGGATGACCATCAAGGTGACGATGCTGGGATTCCTCGACGTGTCCAAGGTGCTGCGGAGGCTGTCGCTGGACACCAGACGAAGATTCGGAAATATCAAGTGGAACAGGCTCCTTCCTGTCCAGCGAATGGTTTTCAAACCTTAATTTGGAAAGAAAGAAGAATTTTTGGTCAAGTTTTTAGGTCTTTTTCTCCATGCTTTTTCAGGAATCTTTAGTAAGATCTTCTTCAGAATTTCTGGATTTTTCATTATTTATGTAACCTTTTTGGGAGCATTTCTTGTTCTTACGCCGTGTTCGAAGTAACCCCCATCGAAAGCGTAAAAATCACTCTTCCGGTTCAATCGAGCCGTGGGGGGTTTTCTTCAACGTTCACTGCGCATGCGCGAGTGACGTGCTGCGCCATCACGCGATTTAATTGTTCACGTTTTCATTGCTCAATTTTGAGAAATTTTCCACATTTTTCATTGTAAAATTTAGTCAAATTTTCCACGTTGTTAATGTTCAATTTTGTGAAATCTTCAAATTTTCATTTCTCAATTTTCCAAATTTCCAGGAATCGCAACTTTTCAAAGTTTTCCAAATTTCCATTGCTCAATTTTGCAAAGTTTTCCAAATTTCCATTGCTTCATTTTGAAAATTTTTCCATATTTTCATTGATGAATTTTTGCAGAATTTTCCAAATTTTCATTGCAATTTGAAAAGTTTTCCAAAATCAATTTTAAAAAATTTTCCACGTTTTCATTGATTAATTTTGAAGTTTTCCAAATTTCCATTGCTTAATATTGCAAAATGTTCCGTATTTTCAATGATCAATTTTTCAAAATTGTCCACGTTTTCGATGCTGAATTGTACAACAATTTTGCACAGTTCCATTGAACAATTTCGCAAAATTTTCCACATTTTTCATTGATCAAGTTTGGCAGTTGTAACACACAAATTTATTTTGTATATCCATTGATGTATTTATTTATATAAAAATTTAAATCTCCTCACAAAAAAGAACTATCTTGGCCACTGTTCCCTCTCTGTCAATAGATGGTGCGATCGAGAACTGAAGAAAACTCCCGAATATACCCTTGTACAAGGCCTTGTAATGTAATACTTAGCTTATCACGTATGCAAGGGATGGATAAGAATGAATAATCTATCCGAAATTTTGAAAGCTTATTATTATCAAGATGAATGGGTTCAATAAGCCAGTATTGAATTTCGTTTTTATATTTCAATTGCATTAAAAGCATAATGAAGAATGCCAGATTAAAGAGGTCAAGAAAACTTTATACATGTTTTCAGAGCCCAGGTTTTGAATCAGGATCCCGTCATAGGATCGCATTTCAAATAGTTTAGTTTTTTCCATTATTCAACTGGATTTAAGCTACACGAGCGTATGTTTAAGATTGACACATGTCGCGTTATCGAAAGGTTATCGTTCGTTGAGTGACTTTTAGATCAGAGTCCAGTTCGTTCATATTCCGAGTTGATCCAAACTGTCACAACCTTCGAATAAAATAATTGGGATTTCAATCGGATAAGAAATCGTGGAATGATGCCCATTTCTATCTACACTTCGAAATTGTGGCCTGCAAAAGTCAGGGAACTGGAAAATGTCTGGAAAAGTCAGGGAAATTCGACGTATTCATGTTGTCACGATACAAAATTAATACTTCTGCGTGGTTCGTTCAGGGCTCATTTTACAACTTTTTTCAATTTGTTCAGTACAAATTTTGCAAAATTTCCACCAATATCAGAGGACAAATCTGTGCAATTTTCAACAGTTTCCGAGGACAAATTTGTGAAAAATGGTCAAAATTTTAAACAATTTCAGAAGACAAATTTGCAAAATTTTAAAACTTTTCGTAATACAAATTTTCAAAATTTTCAACTATTTCCGAGTGCATTTTTCCAGAATTCTCAACCAAATTTTTCAAAATATTTAACGTTTCCAAATACAAATTTGCAAAACTTTCAACATTTTTCGATTACAAACTTGTACGATTTTCACAAATTTGTAAAATATGTCAAAAAAAAAAAATTCTCGCCAATTTTGTGAAACAAATTTCAAAATTTTCATTACTAAAATTTGCGCGCAAAACAAAATGGAATATCGTCACACGTCAAAAAAAGTTTATTTTGACATTGTCCTATTGGTCAGGAAAATTTTTTAAAACCCTGGAAAAGTCAGGGAAGTTGAATATAAAATTTAAAGGGGGGCATCCTTAAATTCCTCCGGCGTAGACTTATACATGTCCTACATTCTTGGCAGCGATTTAGGTCGCTTCACGAGTGTCCCCCATCGTCGCTTCCGGTGCTGCGCCGGAAGTTGTAGATTCTTATCCGAGAAAACATCTGAAAACTTCAACTTTAAACTTGAAACTCTACTTACAAACGCAGAGATAGAGCGCTATCGGGGACAAGAGCAACGCCAAGAAGAAGGTGAAGAGCGTCTTGAAGGCGGTGAAGATCTTGCAGCGTTCCTCAAATTCCAGAAGTATCCAGAGCAGCCTTGAGGTGAAAGCTCGGATCCAGGGGTGGCGGTGGCGCTGGCGATACCTGGAGGAAATTGGAATTATGGAAACATTGAACAGGTTTTTGGCAGTGAGACTCTCGCTCCAGCTGCGACACGACGTTCCTCCCGACTCCATGATCATGAAACTTTTGATCATCAGTCGCCAGAGAGTTCTGGAAGATTGCAAAACGACGATTTTTGCACTCACGCGCCTAGCTATCAAACGTTGCCATGGAGATACTTTCGAAGCCACACTTTTGTTTGTCGATTGATCGATCAAAGACTAACGACTTATGATCGGTGCGTTAGTCATGACTGACGACTAATTCGGTCTAGACAAAAGTCTGGTCAATTTTGCGAAATTGTAAACGTTTTCTATGATGAATTTTGAAATTTTTTCATTGGTCAATTTTGCAAAATTGTCCATGTTTTCAATGATGAATTTATGCAAAATTTTCCGCATTTTTTTATTAGTCAATTTTGCAAAATTGTCCACTTTTTCTATGATGAATTTTTGAAGTTTTTTCATTGGTCAAAATTGCAAAAATTGTCTAGTTTTCAATGACGATTCAATCCACGTTTTGAATCATGCATTTTGTAGCATTTTCATTGGTATCCAATCATAAAATTAAACTATAGTTGTCATAGATCTTTGAACATGATTTCAAATTTCACAAGAATTTGAAGATATAAGCCAACGTTGAGTCATTTGAGTGCATGTATTCTCACCGAAAATGCTAATTCCCAGATCATTTGATTAAATTAAGACGAATATAAACGCGCGCTATCAGTTATCGTTAATCATTTAACTATCAGATGTCATTTTATCCGGATGAAGATCAATCTGGCGTTCCAATTTTTTAATGAAAGGAAGATGTCGGCTACCCAAACGGCCATCTTGTTTTCGAACTGTCTCTTGACGTCACACCCTTGGGACTCCGTAGAAAGAGCTTCCATTTTTTTTTTTTTTTTTTGGCAAAAAGTGCAATTTTTTCTAGTTGAAAACTGAACTTGTTTTTCGCGCTATCGAGCAATTTTGGATTCTCGCAATATTTTGGAGAATTTCACAAGCGTTTCGAGATTCCGGTTAACTCGGCGCGCACGCGGGACTCCGTCAATCGCGGAAATTCGAACTTTTAGAATGTTCTATTTCGTATTCCATTTTCATATTTCAATTCCACCGCATTTTTTCCGAAGAAAGTCCTCTAATTTTGAACTTGTTGAAGACAAATTGGCGAAACCGAGTAAGTTGATCGAATAATGTTGAAATTAATGTACGTTCGTGCATCCCGCGACTTTGAAATATTAAGATATGCCAATTATAATTTAAAAAATTCTCAAAATGTAACTAGCTGATAAGCCTTAGGCCTACTTACATGATCACCATGATCTAGCCTGTGTCCCACGATCTCGCTTTCGTTTCGTCAACGAGTGGCATTGGACGAATTTTGGAAAAAGTTGGATGAATTTACCCCAAGATTTGCATAAGCCGTGTTTGAACTCGTTAGCGACTGCGCGAATCTGCGAGATGGAGGTCGTTCGGAGCGCCACCCGACCTCTAGGCGATGCACTTTAATACTGATTTGGTAAAACATCTAGCGCTAATTCATAATGACAATCGTGTCATTAGCCTCAAAGCTTCTTCCTGTTTTGCTCTTAATTCTATGCCCTTGGGGCTCCCCATTTCAGGTCTGCTCATTGCTTCAAGCCCTCCCAGGGGCATGGTCCAATGTGACCAAAAATCTACCAAAAATGACCCCCCTCCCTCCCAAAAGAAGTACATGTATGTAAATTCTTTCCCTTTTTAAAAAGAAGTACATGGAGTTTTTCCCTTTTTTAAAAAGAAGTACATTTTATTGTCATGGCTGACGACTAATGGATCTGGACTAATTAGACTACTAGTCGTTAATCATCAGTCGTAGATGCAACGATTAAATGACTAACTTCGTATCTATTCAAGGAAGTGGGAAACTAGCAAGCAATTTTAAACAGTTTTCAAATTTTTCGACAATTTCGAGAATTTTCCACAATTTTGCTAATATTTACACAAGTGGAATTTTGCAACTTTTTGGAAAATTTGCCTGATTATCGAAAAATATTGCAAACTATGAAAAAATTGGCATAATTGTTGAAAATAATATTGACAAAATTGTCGAAAATTATCGAAACTGTGAAAAAATCTGCCAGACTTTCGAAAACTGTGGGATGAAATGACGAAATTGCAAAATTTCAACCTTTTCCGAGGAGAACTTTGGAAAATTTTCCACATTTTTATCGGACAAATTTTAGAAAATGTTGAATATATATTCGGAAAGCAAAGTTGCAACAATTTGCAACAGCTTCTGAGAAATTTGCAACAACCTCTGAGAAATTTTATAAATTTTTAATCTTTTCCGAGCACGACTTTGCAAAATTTTCAACATTTGCAAAATTTCGTCACTTTGTTGAGGCCGAAATTTTTACCACTTACTGTAGGTTTATAAAATGTTCTATTGTTACAATATTTATGAGAAGTTAGTTTATATTTACCAATCCATTATGCTTTAAGTTTCCAAAGACCGTCAAACATGAGGAAAGTTATATCTGGAAATAATTTGCGTCGAATTTTTCTTTCGCCCGAAACAATGTCCATCTGCTGTGCTGCAGGCACGAGGCGATATATGTTCGGAATATGTTTCCCTGCTTGAAAGTGCAGTGGAGGTAAAGTTTAGATGAAATAAATGTGACGTATCTCTTTATTGATTGGTTATCTGTCAGAAAGTGAACTGTGGGCGTGACTGTAAAAGCACATGACGAGGGTTTCTTTCCAGAAATAAGTTGCTCGAAAAAGGAATCATTTTTTATTCCGTAAATATATTTGTGAAGGAAATTTTTCCCCAACACACACTGGGGAATATCGAGCAATTGCTTATCTGGAAAGAAGTTTCGAGCTATAAATTGCCTCGTGTGTGACGGTTCTGGAAATATATTTGCGAAGGAAATTTTTTCCCAATCCATTTTTTAAAAATCTGCCAAACAGAGAATTTTTCGATAATTTTGTGCGAATTTTCGACAATTTGGGGAATTTGTCGACACTATTGCTAATTTTCAAAAATTGTAATAACTTTTCCATAATTTTACAAATTGTCGACGGTAAGGAAGATTTTTCGACATTTGCTAAATTGTGAAAAAAGTTTCGGAAATTTTCGAAAATGTTGCAATAATGTTGCAAAATTTTCGAATATTAACAAAATTGTGGAAAATTTTTATAAATATTTTGGAAACATTTCGGACGTTTTTGAAAAAGTTGAAAAATATTGCAATATGGAAAATAAGTTAAGTAATATTTTTCGATTATTAGCAAAATTTCGGAAATATTCTACAATTTTGCAAAATTGTGGAAAAAAAAATTAAAAAATATTCGTATAATAGCAAAAGTTTGGAATAATTTCGTAAATTTTGCAAAATGTTGTGCAATTTTATTCAGAAATTTTTAGAGCAGGTCTATAAGCAAAATTTTTGAAAATTTTACAAAAAGTTACAAAATGGTAGGAAAGCTCAACAAGTTTTTCAAGGGGCGCTAATGCTTTCGTATTATACGGAGTCACGGAACGACACCAAACTTGGCAAGTGTTATTAAGCCTACCGGGAAATTTCCGACTCTTTAACAATGAAATATCATAAGTTTCGCTAAAAATTTCGTTAAACGATAAACGCAAAATCTCTCCTTTTTTTACGCGATTTCTTTTTTAATAAAACAAACATCAATTCTACTAACAATTTTGTAAATCGTCACGCGGTTGGAATACTCTGTGTATCAGACAGGGGACTCCGTAAATGTCATTTATTAAATAATTTAAATTTAACGTTTGTTCTATAAAATTTTATAATAAATATAAGCGTAAAAGACTTCCCATTTTATAGAGTTATCGTTTTAAATTCAACGTAAATCAACCGTCGTCTACTTTATTTTAGGATTTATTTCGGATTTCATTTTTTCTTCGCGTCGGATGCCGGGTTACTTGTCCAGGTCGGATGTCAGCGTACTTCCGGTTGCTCCGTAGGAACAACAGATCGAATTATTCGAATTCGAATCTTGAACAGCCAATCAGGAGCTCCGTAACCCCAGGAATTTCGAACGGCTAGTTTTCGACTTTCGTATTGTCACGGAGAATCGGACCTTTTTATCTTGGTTTTTACCTCATTTTTAGGCGATTTCGGACTTTTCGGAGGGCTAAATACCGGCGCGAGTTCGCTCCCGGAAAACGTTTATTTATTTAAAAACAAGAGAGAAATCAAGAAGATGGCATCGAAGGGAAAGGTTGACAGAGCCGAGAATAACCAACATATCCAGGTTTACGTTCGTTGCAGGTAAAAAGAAAATCTCCGATTTGATAATGTTACAAATTTGTATTTGGAAAAAAATGTTTACAAAAGTTGTGCCAATGTGTACGTTGGAATAGGGTTGTACATTTTGCTATAATTTCTAAATTTCGAAGGGCGCAGCGTTGGGGGCACATGGAAAGCATTTGAAGAGCATGACACAATAGGCTTGAAGATGGCTTCATTTAATGACACGTACAATAGGGTTATAAATACTGTGAACCCAGGTTCGATTCAGGAGTCGACTGTCCATTTTTTTAAGGTACTAGATAGCTCAGGAGCGTAGCTGTATGTATTATTGTACTAGAAAAAGATATACATATACGAACATAATTTGTAGGTCTTCCTGGAGAGCGTGACATAATGGAGATCAGGGCTCCGGCCCCTAGACTTGGTAAACCTGGACGAGTCAGGGAAGTGTGAAATTGTTTGACAAAAGTCACGGAAATTCAACATACTCATGTTGTTTTGATGGTTAACTCGGGGCCCATTTGCAAAATTTGTGAAATTTACTGTGTATAAATTTGCAAAATTGCCAACATATCGTGAGAAGAAATTAGCAAAATGTAGGCCTACAACCTTTTCCAGTGTACAAATTTGCATAACTTTCATGAACATTTTTTTCCAAAAACAAATTTGTAACATTATCAAAATGACATAGTAAATTTAGCAAAATATTGAAAGTGGACCAACGATTTTATTGTTGGTCAGGGAAATTTATTTCAAAACCATTCCCTTGGTGTACCTGGCTCCAGTTTTTCTAGTGAACTTATACGAATTACGAGCCTGAAACAGCAATAATTCATAGAATATGAAATGCAAAATGTAGAAATTAATAGAGGGTCTACTAAGCTGGTCATCAGTTTTGATCGAAATTGTCGTGATCCAAAAAATCACAGTGCAAAAACTTTTTTTTCGTCTTAAAACCATGCAGGCTCGAAGCGTTACGTGGACTTTTTGCCAATAGACATTGCTGATTTCAATTTTTATTTCTTTGCAGACCGTTGAGTGACATCGAACGAAGACAGAATTCAGTTTCTACGGTCGAAGCTGTCCCGGAGCGCCGTGAAATCGTCGTTCGCGAGCGGCCGCAAGACAAGCTATCAAAGACATTTACGTTCGACAAGGTGTTTGACAAAGAAACCAAACAGGTGGATGTGTACAAAGCGGTTGTCCAACCGCTCCTGGAGGAAGTGCTGCTGGGCTACAACTGCACCGTGTTTGCCTACGGCCAGACTGGCACGGGAAAGACCTTCACGATGGAAGGGGAGAGGCGTGCCAATGCCATCGGATCTTGGGAAGAAGTAAGTTGACGCAATGTCACTGTTTTACCATTTTGGTAAAGAAATGCCTTTTTATTTGACATGCGGTGTTGATTTTTACAGGACCCCCTCGCTGGAATTATCCCCAGGACACTTCACCAGTTGTTCGATGAACTGAAACAGCAATGTTTGGAGTTTTCGGTGAAAGTTTCCTTCCTTGAATTGTACAATGAAGAACTTTTTGATTTACTTGGCCCCATTGACGATTCTTCAAAGATGCGTCTGTATGAGGACCCGACGAGAAAGGTGGGCAATTCGATAAAATTTTTTGCAATTTCTATTCCTCGTATCTGACAGTTTTAGGATTTTCCATTATTTGCAGATATCGATAAGGGGCATTCAAAAAGGACGTCCTCAAAATTGTCCTAAAATTGGACTACTCCTACCCCCTTTCCGCATTGTGTCCGTTTAATCAGGACCCCCATCCCCTGCCCTCATTCAGACGTCCGAAACTTTACATGTATTTGGAAATTTTTGAAAGTTTTGCAAATTTTGTACTCTGAAAAGGTTGAGAATACTGTATTGTCAATTTGTATTCAGAATCTGTTGGAAATTTTGAATTTTTTCTTGAAAACTCTGAAATATTACGAATCTGTTCTCAAAAACAGTTAAAAATGTTGAAGATTTGAACTCTGGGAAAACGTGGAAAATGTTGGAATTCGGGAAATCTTGGAATTTTTACAAATTTGTTCTCGGAAAAGGTTGAAAATTTGGCGAGTTTATGCTCAAGAAAAATGAAAAGTTGAAAGTTTGCGAATGTACCCTGAGCTTTTAAGTCCTCTGACTTTTCCAAGACTGGAGGTACCCTGTTTACTGACTTTTGCAATTTTTAAGGCATCACCTATATGATATTGTGCTCAATTTCCCGTTTACTTCGGGAACTGATTTTTGGCATTTTTTCCATCGGGTTGACGTCCAGGTTGTGTCCGTGACCCAACAACCAACCCCTCCCCCCTCCTCCCCCCTACATGAGGACGTCCTTTTTGAATGGTCCCTAACCACTACATTTGTTTTGTACAACTTAAAATATTTCTTAAGTGACGCTGATTATAGGTAAATAGTAAATTTAAAAAGAAAATCATAAATTCTATGCTCACCCGTACTGCAATTTGCAGGGTTCCGTCATCATCCATGGACTCGAGGAGGTGGTGGTACATAGCAAAGATGAGGTGTACTCTATTCTTGAAAGGGGTTCTTTTAAGAGGCAGACTGCTGCTACATTGATGAATGCAAACTCGAGGTGAATAATTACTGTTTATGGTTTGAGTTTAATCTTGTCGATTTTATCGTTTTTTACGGAAATTTGTTTAAAATCCTGGAAAAGTCTGGGAACTGGAAGTTGGATTTGAAATTTCTGTCGGAATCCTATGTTAATGTTGCTAATCTTCTTTTGCTTCCAGTCGCTCGCACACAGTTTTTTCCATAACTGTTCATATCAAGGAAAACAGTATCGATGGTGAAGAACTGTTGAAAACCGGAAAATTGAACTTGGTAAGTGGAATTGTTTCATAGTCCTTAAAATCCAGTAAACTTTTAATAATTGCTGGCATGTTGTTTCAGGTGGATTTGGCAGGAAGCGAGAACATTGGACGTTCCGGAGCTGTCGACAAGCGAGCCAGGGAGGCTGGTAAGTATAAACAAACCGGATATAATTTCGTTTAATCTTTAACGCTTATCTTCAGTCGTGACTCTCGTTCCGCAGGAAATATTAACCAGAGCCTGTTGACGCTCGGACGAGTCATCACATGTTTGGTAGAACGAGCTCCCCACATTCCGTACAGGCGAGTTTAAACCTTAGCAAATCGTAAAGTTTGACGTTTTCATGAAATTGACTTTTACTGAATGTTTTGTGGCCCGTCAGAGAGAGCAAATTGACTCGGCTGCTGCAGGATTCGTTAGGAGGTCGAACCAAAACGTCGATTATCGCAACCGTGAGTTCGGCATCGATCAATATGGAGGAGACGCTGAGCACCCTCGACTACGCCCACCGAGCTAAGACAATCACCAATCGTCCAGAGGTTAACCAGAAGTTGACTAAAAAGGCTCTAATCAAAGAATACACCGAAGAAATTGATCGTCTGAGGAAAGATTTGATGGCCGCCCGTGACAAGAACGGCATTTACCTAACTGATGTGAACTACAACGAAATGCAAAGCAAGATCTCCAACCAGGAAAGCATGATACGAGAGTTTGTCGAAAAAATTAAAGTTCTGGAAGAGGAGTTGGAAAAGGTTAGCTGACCCGTTCGAGTATGTCGTTGAGGTTATTACTCGAAGGCTAATGCCCAAATTTTTCGTTAAGAAAATGGAATTGTTCGCCAGGAAAGAGGAGGAATTTAACATGCAGACAGATAAGCTGCACGCAACGCAACAGCACTTGCAGAATTCCCAGTGTTTGCTGTCCAAAACCAGGAAGGTAAGTAGTATTATTTGAAAATGGGTTATACGAGTTCGTTATGGTTCATTAAGTTTCTGCAAACGTTTTTTTTTTTTTTTTTTTTTTTTTTTTTTTTTTTTTTTTTTTATCAAATGACCATATTCGTGTTGTCACGATCCCAAATTAATACTTATGCATTGCTAGCTCAGGGTCCAATTGCAAATTTTTTAAAATTTTCTCAGTAAAAATTGGCAAAATTTCTGACAGTATCTAAGGAATTTTAGAGTACCCCCAGACCTGGAAAAGTCGGGGAGAAGTCAGGGAATATGGCTTATTTGAAAAAATTCAGAAAAATTCAATGTAGTCATTCTGTTGCTATCCAAAACTAATGCTTCTAAATGGTTAGCTCAGGGCCCATTTTCCGAGTTGAAATTTGCAAAATTTTCCACGTTTTCCTTATACAATTTTGAAAACTTTTCCACTTTTTCCGAGGACAAAATTGCAAAATTTCCCACGTTTTTCGAGGACAAATTTTTAACATTTTCTGAATAATAAATTGTCAAATTTTCGACCATTTTTTTTACATTTTTAAAATTATTGTATGTTTTTTTTCAAAATTGTCATTAGTAAATTATATAAAATATTTTTGTGTCGATTTCTAAAAATATGTCAATTTTTGACATTGTCATGGGTCAGGGAAATTTTTTTATAACCTATAAAATTCAGGGAAATTGTAAATAAAATTTCTGGGGAACATGAATTTGTCCTCAAAAACTGTTGTACATTTTTAAAGTTTTTTTTAATCTTTTCCGAAGACAAATTTGCAGCATTTTTAGAGTACGCATTTTCAAAACTTTCTATATTTTCCAAATATAAAATTGTCAAATTTTCAAAATTCGTCCATGCTTATTTTGTAAAAAAATTCTAATTTTTCTATCTTAATTTGCAATTTATTATCCTGTGTCGAGTTTGCAAAATCTTGGATAACCTCATTGTTTAAAAAAAAAATTTCAGAACTTGAAAACGTCTTGGAAGTTTAAAATGAAATTTTTTGGGGAACCCTGAATAAGGAGTTATTTAAAACTGAGAAATTTCCGTATTGAGCACTTTTATATATGTATTAATTTTATTCAAATTACTCTTAATTATCAGGTTTTGGGAAAAACTATGCAGGAGAAGAATGAACAGGAATATCTTGTGAAAAGTCACGTGGCCACCGAAGGTGTTCTTGGCAACCAAGCCTCTCAGGTGACATGAATACCTTAGCGATATTCCTGCAATTTTGTTTTTTATTTACTATTCAATCTTAACGGTCGTTTTCTATTTTTTTTAACAAAGTATAACAAACTGAAATGTCACTTATCTGGTTTCTTTAAAGCTTCTGTGTATTGCGGATGTGGCGACGGCTCACGTCGGTGGCCTCCATGATAAACTGGCGAGGAAGACAGCGGTCGAGATGCAGAACCAGAGGACTTTGTGTGATTTCCACTCCTCGATAAACCAGAACTTGGCAAATCTGGGGGATCAGATTGCCCAGTTTGGACTACAAAACGAGGAATGTCACCACAAGATGAAAGAAAGATATGGTAAATGCTTTCCAATCGATACGTTCATTTACAGGGTTCCCTTGACCTGGAAAAGTCAGGGAAGAATGGCTTATTTTGAAAAAGTCAGGGAAATTCAGCGCAGTCATGGCGATAACATTAATACTTCTGCATGGTTAGCTCAGGGCCCATTTTCTGAGTACCAATTTTCAAAATTTTCCACATTTTCCGAGGACAAATTTGCTAAATTTCCCACGTTTTTCGAGGATAAAATTGGAAAATTTCCCGCGTTTTCCAATGTCATAATTGCAAAATCTCCCACCATTGATCAGACAAATGTATTTAAAACCTTGAAAAGTCAGGGAAGTTGAAAATGAAATTTCTGGGGGAACCCTGATATAAGGTATATTAATGAATATTGCAATTTGAACTTGAATGATGGTTGCTTATTTTCAGGTGATAAGTTTGAACAGCATGTCGTCGAAACACAAGCGTTACATCGATACATTATATCCTTAGCGAGCATAAATGCGGACCAGAACCCTTCCCAGGCAAGTGTATCGTGAATTCTCTTAATTTTACGCCAAGTCAATCTTCCTCTTGGCCATCATGTTTCCCCGTTTTTCCACAGGAATTTGAAAGCGAGGAACAAACTGGCGTAGAACATCCGCAGCTTCTGACGGTAATGGCTGCTGTAACTGACCTGCTGATCCAGCAAGAAGTAATGTGGAAGGATTTAAAAACGGAGATTGACGGAAAGGTAAAAGTCAACAGTGCCACCTTCGGCACGTGCCGATAAAATTTTTTGTATTCGAAAATAATCTTTTTTTCAATTCCGATTTTTCAGATTGAGAAAATGACCAGCGATCTTCAGTCGGCCGTCGCTGAACAATCGGTCTTGGTCAAACGAGCGATGGAACGGGCAGATGAGTTAGCCGCTCAGCGCTGCGAGCTCCAGCGAGAAGCAACGGAGATGCTAGAGGCTGACGATAGGACCCTGGATGAGGACAATAAAGTAAGAGGCGAAAGATTCTCCATAGCTGAGATGTTTGATGTCTGCTAGCATGCGACCTAATTTGAGGTTCACGCAGATCTGGTAAAGTCAGGGAAGAAGGACTCGTTTTTTGAAAATGTCAGGGGAATTAAATGTAGGCGTGTTGTCGCGATCCAAATGCTTCTTCGGCACCTTGTTCAAGGGATCCGTTCCAGCAGGCCCAAAGCTGGGATCATCATTTCATCAATTCTCCCTAGGTCTGACAGGGGGACAAGGGACCTCCCATTCTCTATTAATGACTTTAATAGGGAGATCTCTAGTGCTTGTCGCCGGGAAGGGGTGCTCATGGCAGACGCTACCCAGGAACTTATGCGGGCCCCTGGAAAGCATTTCATGAAGGATGGCCTTCACCTTTCCCCTGAGGGTAAAGTTGTCCTGGGTAACGTCCTAAACACAAGCGTCAAGCACATGGCCCGGGGAAACTGGCGAAGTTAAAAGTGGGGGATTTTCCCAAAGTATCTAGGGGACCGGAGCATGGCAGCGAATTAAGAATACTTACTTTAAATTGCCAGAGTATAAAAAATAAAATCATCCAATTTAGAGAGGTAGTGGAGTCTCATGCTCCAGATATTATCATTGGTTCTGAATCATGGCTGTCGGCTGAGCACAGCACTGCAGAGTTTTTCCCCAGCAACCTGACCATCTACCGTAGGGACCGGAATGACGGCTATGGTGGAGTCTTTATCGCTCACTCAAATAGTATTGTGTCCACGAGAGAAGTTGGTCTTGAGACTGACTGCGAGATCGTAATTTGTAGTATTCTTCTGAGGAATGGCAAAAAGGTATTCATAGTTTCATATTATAGGCCCAATGATAGTGCGAAACACCTAGAAGGATTTATTGGAGCCCTAAAATTAATATTTGAGCAGCATAAGGACCCCATCATCATTATTGGTGGTGATTTTAATTTTCCGGGAA
>JAQGBX010000997.1:0-28384 GCA_034698745.1 Megaphyllum sjaelandicum
CATAATATTGAAACAATAATATTAGTGGCTCTTTAAAAACTGGGAAATTTTGTAAATTGTAACTTTTGGCTCTTCGGACTCAAAAGGTTGCCGACCCCTGCAATAAAGTAACAATTAAACACCTGGAAGTCGAATGTCTAAACAAAAAAAATGAACAAATAAGACATTCGTGGGATTTTGTTGAAGATTAAATATTTTCGATACATTTACATGTATTTCTACGCATAACGGAAGGAAAAACATATCTAGAAATTTAAATATCTAGAAAAGGGTACCCCCAGACCTGGATAAGTCAGGGATCTTGAAAATGTTTGGAGAACAGGAGAAGTCATGCAAGAATATATTGATAGCTCAGGGCTCATTTTTCGAGTTCAAAATATAAAAATTTTCTACATTTTCCGACATAATTTCATGCAATTTTTTCCAATTGTTTTATGTTAATTTTCAAGATTGTCATTAGTAAATTTTGTAATATATTTTCTGGTGTCGATTTTTCAAAATTTTTCAGTTTTTAACATTGTTAAAATTAAAATTTCTCGGAAGACCCTGTTGAAACGTATCTAGAAATAGAAACTTCACTGAAACTATTTTCACGTTTTAAATTTGTTAAGTACTTCATTTCGGTTTCAAAAAGCGCCATCTAACGATCGATACGGGCAACATCTTAATTTAAAAAGTTAAAACTTGAGAGAAACGTTATGGATTTTACGTCAAGAAAATCATCACTCCAATATCACAGACACAACAAACAAACAAAACAAAAAAACTAGTAAGTTTCGAGAAACTGTTGACAAGTCTGAGAAACATCGTCGCACCAAGTTTTGGCCCAGGCTCGATGTTTCGCAGTTCATGTGCATGATTCCATGGCACGCTGAAGGAATTTTTTTGAAGAAAAAAAATAATAACCACCCTCGCCATCTGTCTTTAGTAATCGAGCCGAGACTCGTTAATTGAAATCTGATATTACGGAAATAAATCTCCAGCGGGATATCCGCCCACATTTTCCTTTTATTAAGGAAAAACGACAATTAGTTTTTCTTTCAACAATCTCGAAATATAAAAACGATAAACATCCTAGCGCAAACAAAAATACATTACGGTGTCATTACCTATAACAATGTTGCGTTAATAGTTAAAATCAGTGTTTGAACTCAACCTAACGCATTACAGTACCAAGTTTATGAAAATTACTTCGTATAGGCCAGGGGAGTGGTCATATTAACAGGAACGTGCGTCAATGCGAATTGTTGACAATTTTTTGAAGTGGCCACTTACGAAAAAATGGCGCCCTCCTCCCGATGATGCGGCGCTTTTCCAGAGTGGATTTTAATTCATAGGATGGTCAATTGTTTTTCGGCAAATTATTTCATCCTATAAACTCCACTTGATTCTTCGATAATTCGATCATATCATAAGGGATGTACTCAGACGGCGCAAATTTCGACACGCTACGTAATCGGTTTAAAAAAAAATGCATTCAAGACCGCTGTTTATAAAATCAACTCGCGCGTAAAACTGTCTCCGAGTACCCTTATTACAGGATTTCCCCAGAAATTTCATATTCAATTTTTCCCTCATAAACTGTGGAAAAATTTGTACTGCTAAAATTTTAAATTGATCTGCAAATTGACCCGAGTCAACCACGTAAAAGCATTAATTTTGGATTGTGACAACATTAATACATTGAATATCCCTGACCTTTTTCAACAAACAAAAAAAGTCATTCTTCCCTGACTTCTTCAACAAACAAATGAAAATGTCTGGAAATGTCTTTTCCAGACATTTTTAAGTTTTGGGGGTTACTCTGTATTATTTCATTAAAACACAAGATTATTCCTTACGGAGGACAGGATGTCAAATTCGAGCGACTGTCGTTGGAAATAAAATTTTAAAAACAAAAAAATGGCGACGGAAGAATAGGGGGAGGGGGCGACAACAACAAAAAATTTGTCGAGTTGACAAACCCGTCAATATTTGGCATTGAAAACGACGCAGTTTGCACGTCGTTGTCCAAATTTCGTATGGCGTAACGCTCTTTATACGAGGCCGTAAATAAAGTTTGATGAAAAAAATGAAGTGCATCCGCGATCGAAGATAGCCATTAAATTTAAAACCAGACCATTGCCTCGACTTGCCATAGATATCGGGTGCATTTACTCGTACTGCCACAGAATCTTAAACAATACTATCAGCGATGCTTACAATT
The DNA here is from genome assembly GCA_034698745.1 of Megaphyllum sjaelandicum. Lineage (NCBI taxonomy): Eukaryota > Metazoa > Arthropoda > Diplopoda > Julida > Julidae > Megaphyllum > Megaphyllum sjaelandicum. Next base: position 2,207 of record JAQGBX010000997.1, read on the forward strand.
TGTCACGTAAGCCACGAAAAAAAAATGTAATAAAAACCAATCGGCTTAAATGCCAATTCCTCTCTCTCTCTGACATTTCAAGGTTTACACGATTTTCTCCTTACATACTCGCTGAATGATAATTCGACGCGCATCCGTCAACTTTTTCTAGTCGCAAAAAAAAGGCTCTCGTATATAAACTTCGTGTAATTGAAAATTTATTAAAACTGATATAGGGAATTCGAGTGACACGGATTCGCGCAGCGTGGCACCTCACTCGTATTGGCCGGAGTTCGTGCTCGCGGTGCACAATGTCACGCTTCATAAACGTACATTTTACAAACGCTTTTATTTATAAATTATTACGCTATCGGCAGAAGAATTTGGAAGGAATGTAGCGATCGAGACTTCATAAAGTCTCGTCGTGGATATCCATCTTAATCACGTTAATAGCATGACCTGCTCCGAGCTAGAAAAACGCCATCCATGCATGAACGAAGGGTTTCCATAATCATTTAAGAAAAATATACTTCATGTATCAACCTGTGGGTCTGGTCCGTAAAACGACTGACGTTGTGACAAATCGTATATTTTGACGACTCGTCGGGGGAAATTGGTTCGCTATTTTTTTCCCCGATGACAAACGACATCAACATAGTCTTATTTGGCGCAGTATTAAAAGCGTGGCTTTGACTTACTTGGAAGCGACTGTGACGTACCGTATATCGAGTTCGGCGTACTTAAAGGCTAAAGCGTCGCTGCGAAGGTCGATCGGGACATCGAGCGTCGTTGCTGCGACTTGGCAACGACGAGCGCCTTGTTTATCCGAGAGCCGAATGAAAAGACATTCACCCTGAAAAAGAGAGAAAAAACATAATAAGAGTACTCGTACCGTAATAAAAACAGAGTGCGTTACGCAATGCGAATGTACAGAGTGAGATGAAGAGGGTTGTGCGTCTCGAAGTCCATTTTCAAAGGCGTATCGTTTCGCCCAAGGTCGAAAAGGTCGTTTACGAGTGTTGTACGCGACGAAAGCGATTGTTTTCCTATAATAGCCGGGGGTACTCGAACGGAAGCCTTACCGATGGCACTTTCGGCGGTCGTGAAGTCACGCGTGCGATTATGGGAAAGTTTAAAAACAGTCGTAGAACCCCTGAGAGAACTTTTTAAAAAATAATTAGCGTATCGATTTTGCACGCGTGTTGTTACGACTGTCAGAAGTGCCATTCGTAATCCTTCCGAGTACCCCTACCGAATTGGTTAATTTTCCTCACGAGTTTTTCTCAATCGTGTTTTAACTATACTTTCTACGTTGTAGCTTCTTATTTTCAACAAAATATCCTGTTTTAGCAGCCTTTTGTTTTGCTTTTTAAAGAAAGGAAACATTTAACAACTGCGAGTGAACATTTCTTCCGCGCATTCAGTTTAGGGGAAATCTTTAAAATATTTTTAGGTATCCACCATCACGCCCCGGTAATGATGGCAAAATCCGAATTTTGATTATTACGCATATTTTCACCCTACATGTAGATGCATATACACGCTCATTCTTAACGTCACTCTCAAAAAATCATTACAGTATTAATGAATGTGTAAGTCTGAGTGGATCGAGAATCTTCGTACATGTACATGCACTGTATATAAAATGAAATCTATGTTAAAATTTCATTGGCATTACGTCGATTGTAAACTTGGCCAAAATAAATAAATTATAAATATACAGTAATACGTAATACCGTAATCCTTGGCTATAATCCATCAAAGATAGAAAGCTCATCCAAGGCTAAGGCTAAACTGCCAAATTGGCAAAGGCAACAATTATCAGCACATTTTCGAACAAAAAATGCGCATTTTCTAATCTACGAACTGTTTCGATACCTATACAGTATACGACGAATTAAAAAAAAAATAATGGGTTTTAAATACTTATTCCTACGAGAACGTTTTTCTGACTTTTAAAACATCTCCCAGGCACTTACTATAATCATGTAACCCATGTACATGTACCCTGAATATGTATGGCACAACCAATTTGTTGAATTTTCGTCGAAAGATGGCAATCCGTGGACTCCTACGTCATTAAATCGCTACATTAACCAATTTTTCTGTTTGACATTTCAGATTCGTGGGTGGATTTGAGCGATTTCCGCGCCAGTTTCATGCACACTATGCCGCGTTCTCCGACGGCTCCTCTGGATTTTGTCTCGGACAGCGAAATGCGCCATCTGCTTCTGGAGGCTCAAAGAGAGTCCAACGGTTCCTCCGCTCTCCTCAGCAAGGCTTCAAGCGCCCGTTCCAGGTACGAGAGTCAAAAATTGCGCAAAAACCAGCGTTTATTACCCAAAAATAACTTCTTGCCAAATAAACAGCTGCTCGAGAACCTGGCTTCCTTTCAACTTTTCTCCGACGTGTCTGGAAGCTGGATTCTGCACCAAAACCTGACCGCCCACGATGCAAATGTCTGCCCAAAACAGAAGCAGTTTTAGCCAAACAATATATTTTTTAAAGAAAATAATCTTAATAAAGTCCATGAAAAAAAATTCCGGATCATAGCTGTGCTATACTGCAATTTCTTAACTTAGATTCTAATAGAACTACAAACTCTAAATGAAACCGTATTTTTTTGTCGGGCACTATTTCGTACATTTAGATCGGGCATGTTTAGGACATCCAAAACTGCGAAACTCCCTCCGGAGTCAAATTTTCGGTGGAAAAACATAGTTCTACGCATCAAAAAAAAAAAAAAACTTTCTAGTCTTAATAAACTAGTTTTATTTTGTGTATTTCAGCATTAAAAGTCCATGGATCAGCCCTAAGAGTCCCCCCAACAGCCCGAAAAGCGAGGATAACTGCGATCTCGACCTCCGGGATTGTTACATTAATTGTCACTACAACCGAGTAAGTTCTGGTTAATCTACCAAATGAAAGAAATTTGGTCCAAAAAAAAACAACGACCAGGAGACACAAGGACAAGTCTAATTTTCATATTTGTAAGAACTCAAATCTCACGATGTCGTCTTTCATTTCGATGAAGAACTTAAGTCAGGGAACTTAAAATTTTCTGGAAAAGTCTGAAAACAATGATTTATTTTTAAAATTCAACGTATTAATGTTGTCACAATCTAAAATTAATGCTTCTACGTGGTACAAATTTGAAGAAATTTCAAGTTTCCAAAGACAAATTTTCAACGATTCCGAGTACAGATTTGCAATATTTTCAACAGTTGTCGAATACAGCTTTCTGACATTTTCCTATGTTAAATTTCAAAATTTTCTTTAATAAATTTTGCGAAATATTGGCATACGTTAATGTTGAGCTTGTCATTGGTCAAAGAACTTAGTTTCAAAATCTGTAAAATTCAGGGAAGTTGAATATGAACTTTCTTGTGGAACCTAGCCTGTATTATTAGTGCGGTCCTGGATGGTTCATAAAATTAGTGTGGAAAGTATCTCAATTTCAACGTGTTTTTTTTTAAAATTTTCGCAGGACAACTTGTCCCCAAACGGACGCACCGACTGGACCGATCCTTTCTCGAGCAGGCCCGACCAACTGCCTCCTAAGTAAGTCCTGGTTACTATTAGGCGTTGGGCGTTTCTGACAACCATTGACCGTGGTTTTTTCCCCACTTTGAGCAGAAATTGGAGATTCAGGCATCCAGCCAAGTCTACTGGCCTTAGCGTGCGTCGCTCAAAGGCCATGAGGCGAGGCTATTTTAACGCTGAAGTCCTCACCATCCTCATCGTGACCAACTTGGTAACTCTGCTGATTGGTTCTGGCTTGGGGTAGGGCCATTTAACTGCTACGTCTCGCTTGTTCAGCTTTTGTGGACGAGGTCTTAACGCTCGGTCGCGTCTTCTTGTAGGTATATTCTTGGAAGGCGCGTCCCTACTGGCATTCTGTTCTTGAACTGACAAACCATTCGGTAATGTCCAATGAGGTAGGTAGCTTTAGTCCTGTATCAGGTGAATCAGGACTCAGGAGGGCCTAACTTTAAAGTGGGCGTGTCTATGTCAGTGAGATGTGGCGACTAAGCTGACGTACATTTCTGTAGAATGCGCCATCGGGTCAGTGCCCTTAAACTCAGCGCTGACAGTTTAAAATGTAATACTAATTTCAATATTTGCAGCTTGAAGATAGCTCGTTCACCGGAAACCAGGGGCCGCCTTTCTGATCGCTGACCGAGACTCGCGCAGCTGCTCTATTTACCTATTTTATATTCGCAGTTCATTTTTGCCCCTGGTGAAGCGGCTATTTCCTCGGAACTGACCCCCTCCTAGCCCACCCTTACTCGGCGATGCAACTAGACCGATCGGTAAGATGAACTGATTCGAACGACCGGTTACATCGACCGAAATTCTTCCCTAAAATTTTCAATTTAGGTTAGTACTGATTCTAACGTGGCGTTCTGCGTCTACGGAATTTGCTTTATTCGCTCGATTCCATATTTATATCAAATAAGCTCGAAACAAGCGTGGACTGATTACAACGTAACACTGTTTTCACGTTTCTCCTTCGAGGAAATGCACGTTGCCGGAGTCGAGCGAGGTATTTCGCGGCCCGTTCGTTGTTGTAAGTTGAGATGTGTCCACGGAACTTGAGTTTTTGCGTGGTTCGCTTCACTTTACCGCTAAATACATTAATCCAGAGTTTGTTGGATGTTTAAACCCTGAGCGTAAACTACCGAAGATTAGCCGACAGTTGCCAAATCAATCGGGTGGTGGATTTACATAAATTTGAAGAAATAATCCTTAGTGAGATTTCGAAACAACATTTCAAACTGTAAACAAAAGTCTAGATCAGGGATGCAACGTCCAAGATGAGATACCCTCATCAAAATCTACCTTTGACATCGTCCAGAGGATGTTTGGCAGAGGTGCAGATCCAGTCTACGTGAACATTTTTGGGCATAAAATTAAATACTTTCGATACTTTTTGTGATAGATAACGGGGGGTTATTAAAAATGTTTAATTTCCTTCGTTATCCGTATCGTAAACATTTAATATCGTGCTTTTAAAAACTATCACCGCCAAATTTCCTTCGAGAATGGATCCCTGGTTTTACAAAAATCCCCAAACTCGATTATCTCAAAACCTCTCAAGACTGCGCGGATGTTCAGTTAAAGAGAGATTAGCAACATATGACGTTTCAGAAAAGTTCAGTTAGGTCGGATATTGTTGGAACTGAACATCTAATTACTAAAATAGGTGCCAATTTCGAAATTTGGATCGAGCACAGGGTCTGTCCGTAGTGTGATATAACGCGGCGTGGTGCAATGCTTTAAATGTCGAAGGATAATCCATAATGATAAAGGATTACGGTTGTGATACATTAACTGAAACTGTTAGATATGCATGTTTGAACTTAATTAGGTTAATCGGAATATAATGAAAATCTGAGATTTTTTGGCAACTGTTTCCGATTAATCTTTGGCGTTTTACGCTTTTCCTCGTTGCTGTTGAAGCGCATCACCGTATTTAAGTTAACTTTTGGGGTTTTTAACATTATTACAGCTTGAAAATAATGCAACACACCCCTCGCGACGAAATTGACACACGATATTGATGGCTAATTCTAGGTGTATTGTTTGTATATTGTGAAGTAGAAGTATCAGATTTTTAATACTGAGCTAGAGTATAAATTTCTGATAGAAAAAAAAATTCCTGAACTGGTACAAGCGTAGATGTGCTCAATCGCGTTGTTTCACTGTGGATAACAGCCTATAGCCTTAACTATTTAGTCTGTGCCCTCTTTAAAGCCTTTAAAGAGCGACATTACGAATTCTGTATTTTTCTCCGGAATTCTCCCTCGCAGGCGATTCCTAACCGTTTTAATCAATTACACACTTCAACGATATTGTCAACACTCTTTGATTTAGAAGCATATCCACGCCCTCTTATATGTACGATCTTATTATAATCTTACATAGCAGCATTAAAGGCCAATTTTTATCTTTTGTCTGGTGTTTTGCCTGCAATTTTTTGAGCGTTTTACCGTATACATATCTTTAAAAATGTTTTTATACAGTACAACCAGTCTCATGATGAAGGAGGGGTAAGGAAATTTCTCAGAGTATGCTGGCAAACAATTACACAATGCAACTGGTTGGAATTGATATGAGTCTTGAAGTTACCTCAACCAAATATTTTTCTGTCTTATTTCAAGAACAAAATTGTTGTGGACTTTAGGCTCCTCGTTCGGGTTTGATCTTGTGGTGGTTCTTCAGTATGTTGTATTTAATTTCAGGTTTAGCATCAATGAGTAGCTTATTCGAAATTTCGTGTTTTACACAGTTCATATACAGTAGCTCCTTATGAGGACTTATCGAGTCGAAATGTTGTGCACGCACAAAAATATTTGGTTGTGGTAATTAGATCGAAGACATCAATTATACTGTATAAATATACTATAGTTTTGAAATATCCCCCTTCGACCCTCAGTTAATAGTTTTACTTTGGTAAGTGGGATTTGGTATTGGTATAACTGAGAACTGGTATAGAAGAAAGAAGACTACACGTACAGTGTAAAGGTGAAAAAAAAAAAACGATCGACTCACCGAAATTCCTCCGATCAAAGTTCACTGCGCGGCTTTTGACTCCTGGCTTTAATCGCGTGTTCTATTTAAAACATGAAAACATTTCCGAACTATTGTTCGCGACCTAAAAGTTCCGAAATAAATGATAAATATTCTCATCTTTGTTCGCAGCAAAATTCCAAACAAAGGCGATGGTGGCAGATTCGAGAGCGTTCCTCCGACTTCCATTCCTACTCGTAAACAACTCCACGCGCCACTCGCACGTGTATAGACACGTGTACCCCCGTCCGCGCCACTGACGCCCACGCCTCGAACTAATATTCTGTATGGCGCGCCGGCCTCGAACGTATGAATCAAATTAAATGCAGTCAACATGCGCTTTTTAATAACCCGTAGGGTCTTCCAAAAAGTTCGTAAAATTGAAGGCTCCCAAATGGCAATGGCGTTAAAAATAAAAACAAAAAATGCAATTTAGTTAAGAGTGATGTCAATTTTGGTCGCGGAGGCAATTTTCAATTTACGATAAAATTGAGTTCGTAAAACAGAGGGAATGAGCAATTTTAATCCATAACTTGGAGCGAAAATGAACATCATATACCATACGAGAGGTGTTCATTAAGTTTCCGCAATCATTTAGAAAAAAAAAACGGCTCATGCATTCCTCAACATACTTCAACAATTGTACCTGCTTAAAATTGGTGCGCAAAGATGGAGTCTGAGGAGATAGTGGCTCAGCGGCGTTGTTTGAACTTTTGAAAGCATTTGAGGAGCTCGAGTAATGGGATGCTTCAGATTTTCGGGACCCAGGCAATAGTTCCTAAAAGCGCTTTCATAAATGGGAAAATGCGGAAAAAGGCGAGTAAACTGCATAATGCAATAATAAAAACAAACCCCATCTAAAAGCAAAAATTGAAACGTGGATACGTTGAATCAAATTAAATTATATTTACTGATAAACTTAATAAACTGTAAACTAATCTAGAAATACGTGTATACATATACCTTTTTTCGTACAGTGACAAAACTGACATTTAAATCAATCACAGCCCTTTATTGAAGTAGACGAATTCTGGCAATTTTTCTCCACACTTTTCTTTTAGCTTCACATATTTTTCGGGTTCCCATTTCTCGATGGCTGATACCCGAATGGAGCTGAAAAAATTACCATCTACGTCAATTTAAATACTCAATTGAAGGCCGGTCAATTAGTACTCCTTCCCCCATTTGGACGTCCAAAAATTAAAAAAAATCGTATTCGGAATTTTTTTTTAAAGTTTAGCAAATTTTGAGTCGGAAAACAACAATATTGTACTCTGAACAAGAATCTTTTGGAATTTTTTCAAATTTCTCCTCGGAAACTGTTAAAATTTTTTCAAATCTTTACTCGAAAACAGTTGAAAATGCTGAAGATATGTACTTGGGGAAAAGGTGAAATTTTTTGCAAATTTGTCCTCCAGGTTTTCCAGGACTGGAGGTACCCTGTTTACTGACTTTTTTGCAATTTATAACCCACCTACGCGATATTAAGCTCAATTTCCTTTTTACTTTAACCAAATAAAATCAGACGCCCGAAATGGTCATACTCCTCTCCCCATCCCTGTCCACATTGTGTACGTGACCTAAACCTTTTGAATGTCCTTTTTGAATGGCCCCTAAAATTTGTCTCATAAAACCACTTACCATTTCTGAGGGAATAACGCGCAGGCTGCTGGCGTCATAAAAAGCAAACTATTGTACAAAAAAAGAATAAAAATGACGTCAATTTGTGCGAATGATGTGCATAAAAAGCCAATAAATACTGTACATCGAGAGGATCCTTACAAGCAGCCAACTAATACAGTTTGTATCGGAGCGTGAAGGGGTTTTATTCGCTGCATCCAGCGATATTTTTCCAACCATTCCATGATGACTGGTAATACGACTGTCGAAGAAAAAAAAACCAGAAAATTCACTTATGACATACATTTGAGATTTATTTTTAAACCTAGCTGAGCAAATTTTAAGTATATACTTTGAAAAATATGAGGCCATCCACCCCAACCTTTTCGGTTTCACTTTACGAAGCGTTCAAAAATTCTTTCGAGTTCAAATTACTAGAGGTCAAATTACAATACCTTCTCGATAATCCAGGTTAGGATTACGTGGCAATATTACATAAACGACAATCATTTTAAAAAACTGATGCACTTAAAAAAGTGCATCAGTTTATGAAAGACAATTCAATAAATTTTTAATATATTTATTTTTTAAAAATCTATTTATCATAAGCAAATTTTCATCGTAAAACTTTTTATTTCCTTTAAATTGGTGCGCAAAAATGGAGTCTGAAGAGATAGCGACTCGGCGGCGCTTTTTAAACTTTTGAAGGCATATTCAGGAGCAGAAATGCGGGACACTTTTAAGGTCAGAGTAATGTCCGAACGTTCGGCCTAAGAATGGATTGGTTCGTCGAGAAATGAACTTTTAAAAATGCGAAAGATGCTGAGAGACGTGGACGTTTAGTGTCCCGAACAAATTCCGAAGGCTTTAACGTTTCTGAGCGAGGCATACACTTGCTACCAAAAATCTAGGAAATAAAATGGACATTTTTTTGAATAATAGATGACGTTGACGTGGATTTCTCTACCAAATTTAAATAAAATCCATAAGCCGTTTTTTAACAAAAAAATGACTCCGGAAACTTGACGAGCACCCCACAGATTTATACGGATATCATTTTTTTAAAGGTTTCCCCCTATTTTGAAATTATTTGGTAAATTCATTAGTCTCAGAATATTCGGGAATCTACTTCGATGAATGCTCAGAAATTATCACCAAATGCTTACTTATTTTCTTAAAAAATAGCAATATAACAACAATTTCACCGATTATTTCAGCAACAACTCCATCGAAATCCGGCGATTCTGAATTCTACTGCTTTCAACAATGCCATTGAATTTATCCACATTTTCGACTACGATCCTCTTATATCACTAGCCATTACATCATTTACACTTACGCATTCCAGGAGCTGCCATGACGACGCGAGAAATGACCACCTGAGAGATCCCTTTAGCAGCAGCCACCTGAAAATTGCATCCGATGTTTAGTTATTTGAATTTGCTTTAATGAAATGTTACGGAGATGGACGTCGAGTAAACCTTTACCGCACCTTCGATTCGGTCAAATATTTCCCATCTTCGGATAACACGGAGATGCCACCGGTCAATTCGCTAAAACGATAAAACTTACTTCAAAATCAAGACTCTCGCCTTCAATTTTTTTTGAACGATTATTTTGCGGATCATGAAACGGTGCGAGAATAAGCTTTTCCAACTCACAAAATTAGTTACCTCTGACGCATTAAAGGAATATTGACGCAATTTGCTGCAACAACGGCCGCGAAAGGGACGAAACGAAGCAGCAAAGGAGAAGCTCTCTGAAAATAAAATTTTATTAATAAACTATTTGGAATAAATGAACGTGTGGTTTTAAAGAAATACAACCTTTTCCAAAAAGCTCTTCAGTCCCAGAGCAGCGATTAATGCGCTTGAAGTAGCCGACACGTAAGCAACTCCTATTCGGCTGACAAATAAAATTGAGATACCGATTAAAACAAACACGGATCAACTAAACGCACAATTTTCTCCAGAAAGCTCAAATTAAGCAACGTACCCAGAGGAGATGTCCGACTCGGCGTTGCGGTTAGTATAGTTGACCAGGGCATTGAACGACTGGTTAATCCACTGCCAAAATATCACTTGGGGAACAGTTCTGCGAAACCAAAACTATAAACTCTAAATTAAACAGGCTTGAAACTATAATTAAAAAAAATGCATTTTTGGAGTTTTTGTATTATGGACAGTGTTGGTCCCGAAATATCTTTGAACATTTCTTCATCAAATAAATATTCTTACATCATCGCTTAACCGTAATAACAATGTTTAAAATAATAACAATTTTCCAAAATTAATAATAATAATATAATCCGAAAGTTTCTCTCAATTATTCAGCCGAATTATTAGACATGTTAATGTTTATCTTTTGAAAAATCATCTCATGCTGATAATTTTAAATTGTTGCAAGAATACTTTACATAAAAATTAGTGTTACATCGATTTACGAAGAATTATTATGTTCATAGGAAAATGTAATATTCTGCAAATATAATAATTTATAAAAATGTCAATAATATTGCAAGAATGTGCAGTTCTGTGAGAATAATTTACGTAAAATTACACATAGAATTTAAGAGTATTACATTGATTTACAACGAATCATTATATTCACAAAAAAATGTAATTATTATGTAAATATAATAATTGTAAATAAAAAAATTAATAAAAAAAACGAACAAATGAAAAATAAATAAATGTACAAAACCTGTCATTATTTTTGAAAAAAATTACGGTTTTTTAACTATACAGTGTATATGTATGCAGGAATAATTTAATGTTCATAAAATGATATATAGAATTAAAATCCGAGCAATGTGGCTATAAGATAGACGCATTTTAACATACAAGTGTATAAAACAGCGAACAAGGTTTGCAAACACCTAGCAAAGGTTAGCAATCTAGTCTTGCATTCGGTAGACCCAGGTTCGATTCCCGGGTTGGCTTTCCTCGATTGTGGTTTTTCATGGTTTCCCGCAATTCCTCCAGGCAAATGCTGGTATAGTTTCTATATTAAAATCGGCCGTGACCGTCTTCCTATCCTTTCACATTTCAGAGTTAATCACGATGAAACTCCTCCCTATAATGTACAGGGTATATCGTGTCCATGCCCAAGTTGCATTACTTTCAGCTTCAAAGTTCAACACGCTTTTCAAACATATCAGAGTTTTAAACAAAATTGCCTTAAGGATTAATCCAAGTCGTATATGTTAAGCAAATAACGCACATTGATAGCGTTCATTAGTGCATGAAGATTTACGAGGTTGCGTTCCCGTCTGAGACCGACAAAGTTTACGAGAGGCTTTCTCGAGAAGTCTCCGAGGACTTAAGAGCAAGATGAAATCCGTCGAGCTTCCAGTAATAATCTTTAAGTTGCGCAAAATTCTTGTTGACACATGCTACGATAGTAGAAATTAAAGTGGGTTTCGTAGCGACGAGTTAATCTAAGCGGCACCCCGTTTTTAATTTGAAAATAAACAGACTAAGAGTTCATCAGAATATTGTAAGAAAAAAATATATGAAAAAAAAAAATAAAACAAACATGTTTCACCTATCAAAACTCGTTAAGATTCGGAGAATTGATGGAATATAAGCAGGTTCCACCTCCACCCCCCTTCCCCCAGAAATTGCAGTTTCGAATTCCCTGACTTTTCGTTTCATCTACATTTACGCTTACGTTTACATCTACGTCAATTCCTGAGTAATGCTATTATTTGTAAAAGTGCAGTTATTTGGATGAAATGAGCTGCTATTTGTAAAACAATTGACATTCTGGAAAAATTCTTGTTATTTGCAAAAGTTTACTCCGTTAACCGTACAAAATTGTTATTTTCCAAAACAACTGTGTCATTATTCTGCAAACGTGCAGTTATTTATTGAAAAATTTTCCACCGTTAAATGGACAAAACCGTTGAACATCCGTTTTATTTGGATAAAACGAGCTGTTATTTGAACAAAATTTGCCATTATCTGGAAAAATTTTTGTTATTTGAGAAAGCTCCATTCCAATAACTATTAAAATTTACTGTTTCTTCAACATTTTTTTTTATAAAACTTGTGTCGGTATTTGTAATAATTGCACAATTTTCTGGACAAATCTAATTATTTTTCTCCTCGATTCAGAATTCACCGCCTTGAAAAATTACCTCGATTAATCCTACTCCGGAGTCCACTGAACATCTCATGACAGAAGCAACAATTCCGAAGACCTACCTATAAAACTGCAGCATACATCCCGTGATAACCATTCCACCAGGCACTTGAAACGACATTCGTCCAATGACATTCATCCGCTCGCCGGAATCAGGATGGAAGGCAGATTCGTACAATTTCTTAGCGAATATAACATCGTTAACACTCGTGCCAGCTGGTTCCTTTCCATTTCTACATTAATTTAAACAGGCAAGATGTTAGCAACATTTTCACAGGTTATACGCACCATTACACTACATTCTTTATCAGAAACTCAACCCATTTTTTCATTTACATTTGTGCTTCATTTCCTGTTACGCTATGAATTACTTCACTCATAAACTAATAAACCGAGTATTTGAACGGAAATTGGACCACAAAACACAGCATAGTTACCTAAACAGCATGCGGACGATGAAATAAATTTAAAACCAATTTCAACTTCAATTTTACTCGACTTTTTTAGTATACACAATGAAAGCCTGTTAATTCGATCACGCTTAATTCGGTCAGCCATTTTATTCCATCAGAATAGTCAGAACGGATTTTTCCCAATATTCAGCACGCGTCTACGTAACGCGTTTCGTACAAGCACGGACGCATTTGGACAACGTGCATCTAATCACACTCTAAGCATCAGCTGCTCTACTCATGTGGATTTCGCCGCTTATTTTAGAAAATTGAATTTCAGCCACTGCAGCAAACAGGCAACACAGAACACGTCTTACAACCTTTTTTTTAAAAAAAACAATTTTAAAAATATTTAAATACATACGTACGATTAAATAAATGTTTTAAAACATTGAGCAAATTATTTTTATAATTTCAATGTTAATAGCGTGTTTTTTGACATTCATCGCTTACTTCGGTCACTGAGCTTATTTAAGACCAGAACCTTCGTGATGGAATTAAGCGGCTTTCACTGTAATTAAGAAAGCATCACAATATCTAAGATTTAATAATCAGCCCTCTTTCTCCTCCTTGTGATGGTTGACAGGGCCTCTAGGCTGGGGCTCAGGATAAGGGGGCATGGCGGTTCCATCTAGTTTTTTTTTTTATAAATGTTAAATTAAACTGCCTATTTCATACTAAATCCAGTAGGGCATACCTTAGCGGTATGTAGAGGGGCTAGCTTCAGGTCGGAGTGGAAAGGTGGGGGGTAGGGAGGAGAAGGATGGTGCACATGAGTTCATGCATGTATGCAGTAAATTATGTGTAATATGGATATGACATTCTGAAGCACCAGTTTCCCCTCGAATGTCGATCAATATTAGTGAGATTCAGATCATTTCTATTAGCGAATATACTGTACCTGTACAGCTGCAGCAGTTCCTTGGCCTTATCCAACTGGGCAACCCCAACGACGACCGTCCTAGGATCTGTGACCCAGAAAAAGTGTTTGAGACGTCCGATAAAAGTCGATTGGTCCCACAGAGGCTGGTCCAAATCGATTCTCGTCGATTTCGCTTCCATATTTTACACCTACAACCGATTAAACAAGGGTATCGAGCGATATATTTGTAGGTTTTGTCAATGATTAAAATGCCAATTCATTGAGCATTCATTGATTCAAGGTCGTAACAAAATATACGAGGACATTCCAGTTTGGAACGTCGATCCCCTTGGCCTTGGCTTACCTCGTTTTGTATGAATTGGCTAAATGAAGAATCTTCTCGTCCCCGAAAAGACAGCGAGTTCAAAGTTTGTAGAAAAAGGAGGATGAATCGAAGGTCAACGTCCGATCAAGACGCACGATCTCAGCAACATCTTCCTAGCAAGCTACGAAACGAGCAGCTCAGCAGCAACACATCGAAAAATCCGAGGAAAAATCAGAAGAAACGCGAAGATGGAAGGTCATCCTCGGTGATATTAAACTAAGACGAAGTATATACGCAACGGATATCTTCGATAGATTTACATTACTGCATGTACAACCCAATATCCGTAATTATAAAAAATTATAATGCATGCTTCCTTGATAAACAATTTCGAGATACTGTACAGTACATGTATACAGTACTTGAGTTCCCCCAGAAATTTCATTTTAAACATCTCTGACTTTTCCAGGTTTTAATAAAATTTCCCTGACCATGCATTAATTGATATTGTCAAAAATTCAAAAATTAACATATTTCGCAAAATCGACGCGCAGGAAAATATTTTGGAAAATTTAGTAATGACACTTTTGAAATTTAACATAAAAAATTGCATGAAAATTGTTTTTGACAATTTGGTATTCGTAAAATGTTGGAAAATGTGTACTCGGAAAACTCGAAATATTTTGCAAACTTGTCCTTGGAAAACGTGGGAAGTTTTGGAAATTTGTACTCGGAAAACGTGGGGAATTTCGCATATACAGTATGCCCTCGGAAAAGGTGGAAATTTTTTCAAATTTGTACTCGGAAAACGTGGGAAAAAAAGCCCTTTACGCCCAGAGGCTCGTTACGCCATGGCCGCCATCTTGGAACGCCATAGCGAAGGTTGAAGCATGGCGGCGGATGCATTTTTTTGTGATTTAAAAATCATAAGAAAGGCGGGATTGTTCTTTCCGACAAAAAAATTTTTTAGTTTTGAAATCAGGACACTTGATTGTAGTATAAGCAATTATGTTTGTTAAATTTTGTGTTATGTTGCTAAACTACATATTAGCAAAATTTTGAAACTACGATACATGTACATGTACATGTATATCCGGCAATTTTTGAAACGTAAATATTTCGAACATTTTAGGACATTCGAAGCTCAAAAAGTAGCCCCTTACGGTCACGGTTGCACGAGCGCAGGTTAGATTTGAAGGTTTACTATTAATCGGGGAAAAGATACTGCATGTCAAAACTAAAAATTGTCCCACGATCCATGTAAATTGTTTCCCTATCCTATAGGGCCTAGAGAACCAAGCCTGGTTTTATTTCATGACAGTTCCTAGGTTTTGGAGCTTCTCACGTACGAGACCATTCATAAAAAAAAACGAGAAATATGACGAAAATTTAAATCAGGGAAGTTCCCTTGGGGACAACTTAGAGATCATGGGACAATTCTGTCATTTTTTAGAAATGGACATTAAAAAACTTACCTCCTTATTCACCTTTTACGAACACTTCGAGACCTTTCGAATTGAATTAAACAAGATGGCGGACGTGACGAACGAGGGTCGTTCGTTAATTTCGTCACTTTGGACGCTGCGATGTCATCCGCTTATTGATCTCAGGCTTCTGTCTCAAATATGGACGACCCCAACACGTTTGACGTAATTATGCCTAAGATAAGATTCTTCTCAGTTTCAAAGGTCTAATAAATGTAGACGGAACGTGAAACCTAACCTTATTAAGTAGATAGAATGTTTACGTCAACTATTTTGATATCTTAATGTAATTATATCGTACATTTAATGAAATTATTAAAAAAACAGGCCAACTTAGAGATCCTTGGACAGCTCGGGGTCGTCCATAAATTACGCCTTGGCTCTCAATTTTTTGAACTTCTTTTTTTCTTGATAATTTCAACCGCAAGTTCGAATCGTCGCAAAATGACTATTTCCAATAGAAACTGTTTATAAAACTAGAGAGATACAATGTATATTATTAATAAATTTTGAAACGGTTTAAATAGTTGGGCAGCGAATCTCAACAGCATTAGTTTTGATGCGCATTTGCGTCGAGTGAATTTTCGAAAGATAATTTTAGGCCAAAAATTAAATACTTTCAATAAAATGTTTACAGGGACCCCCCAGAAATTTTATTTTCAACTTCCCCGACTTTTCCAGGTTTTAAAAGTTTTTCCCTGACTAATGATAATGAAAATTGTCATATTTTCCAAAATCGTGAAATATTTTTCAAAATAAAGCAAATTTTTATGAATAAATTTTGAAAATTTTGTATTCGAAAAATGTAGAAAGTTTTGCAAATTTGTACTTAAAAACTGTTGCCAATTTGTACTGGGAAAATAGAGAAATATTTTCAAATGGGCCCTGACTTCTCCAGATATTTTCAAGTTCCCTGACCTTTCCAGGTTTTCCAGGTCTTGGGGAACCCTGGTTTATAAAACTAGAAATTATCAATCAATTATCTTTATGAGGGGCTCCTAGCTCTCCAAATTCCTCGACTAACCATCCCACTTAATTTAAGGAAACAATTAATTTCAAATCCAAAAATCATACACAGAAAACTAATTATAAGATTTTTAATTAAATTAATTGGGCTCGAAAACAGTTACGCGATATCGAAATTGGACGATATACAGTAATTTGAAACTGCGACGGTGCTTCTGCTAAAAGCGGATTATGTTAAATGGGTGGGGGGAAAATAAGTCAATAAAATGTGGAGTTACCCCATTTATATTCTCAACTTTCAAAGGCGGTTTTCAACTGTACAAAATAGGACATGCTCGCGGGTATAGTAATTAGAACTCACATACGAAAATAAGCTGAAAACGAAGAAGAAACAAAACACGCAACGATAAAGGCACGGAAAAAACACTGGAATCGAGACTAGAATTAACAGCATTTACAATAGATAAAAAAATGTACACACTTCCACGCGATGCCCAACTGGAGCCGAGTCGTCTAGCGAAAGCGCCGTTTCCAAAAGTTACTTCGCCCCTGATGCCGCGAGCGCCGTTGTCGTCGTATCTTCCCTTTTTTGAATCGAGTGTCCACGCGAGGCGCTGCGAAAAGTTTCGAGCGACAAGCTAGGGAATTTTGTATTTCGAAGATAAGTTTTAGGCATAAAAATAAATATTTTTGTAACAAGAAAAAAGTTCCTTGGACGAAGAACACGAATAAATAAGAATTGGAAGAAACTTCCAATTGAAAATATTTGAAAATGTGGAACACAATTTCAAATATCCCGCGCTTTAATTCTCGAATTAATTAAAAACTTCGTTATAATTTTCAAAAAGCGCCATCTGGCGATCGGTTTAAATGGTATTTTCACAACCCTGAATATGGGGGAGAGAGGAAGGTATGGAAACCCATAGGGTAGCACAATTTAATGCCCTTCGTATGAAAGGAGTAAAACCATCCATCTATTTAAACCCCCAACGCCTAGTGACATGGTTGCAGCGCCACAACTCTGATTTTGAGGATTATCGGTTATCCGCAAGGTAGCACACGAGTCCCAAGGCAAATGAGGGCGGTTACAAATGTATACTATTAGGGGCCATCCATATGTACGTCCGGCAAAGGGGAGAGCGAGGCATACAGTATGTGAAAACGGGACACATGCGGTTTATGGATGATCCTTGACCTTCTACAGTGAAAATTGGACATCTTTCCAGTTTTTTTTGAAAAACAATGAAAACAAGAAATAAAACTTTTAGAAAAATCGGCGAATTAGTCTCAGTTTCCTAGACTACTTTGTTTAACTGCCAAGGTGCGTTGTGTAAGTTACAGGTGAAAAACATTTTTTTCATTTTCGCACCAATGCTAAAATTGTCTATAGGCATGCCTGCATACCGGGCAAGCCTAATCGATAATTTAAGGGTTGGCGCGAAAAGGAAAACATGTTTTTCACCTGTATTTGCCATTTGAGTTAAAAAAACGCGCCATGGCAGTTAAACAAAATAGCGTTTTGAAACGGGGAATAATTCGCCGATTTTGCTAAAACTTTTATTAATTGTTTTCGTTGTTTTTCAAAAAAACAGGAAAGATTTCCAATTTTCACTGTAGAAGGTCAAGGATCATCCATAAACTGCATGCGTCCCATTTTCGCATACCTTCCTCTCCCCTTTGCGGGTCGTCCTATATGGATGGCCCCTAATAGGAGTAGACATTTGTAACTGCCCTTATTTGCCTTAAGACTCCCCCTTAAGCTTGTAGCCCTCCGTTTGAAAGGAGTCAAATTATCCATATATCTACTCTATCAATATTAAAAATAAACCTTTTTGATGTACAAATAATGTCTGTTATTTATGTAACGAAGTTTTTCAATTATTTCTTGACGAGATCGTTAAATAGTTATAAAAAATAGGGAAGGATTTCGAAAAACGTTAAAGTTCGTTCGGATTATATAAAAAAAAGTAAGTGAAAATTTAATGTAAGATTTGAATAGGAACAATGGAACAACAATTTTTATGGAAAATGTTCAATTTTCAGATTAAAACTATCTTCGAAAAACGTCGACAGAGAGCCTCGTTTCGAAAAATCTATCCTAAATTCCTGTCCGTGGGGATAGGAGGAGCCACAATCGTTCGTGGCAAAAAGTAGGGCACTCGCGAATTCCGTCAGGCCACGCAGGGACTAACCCTAAAGTATCATCTCAGGGTCAAGAGGGCGACACGGATCCGCAGTCTTAGTCCTTCTCTGTAGGAGGGTCACTCGTAAAATCCATCGGGGCAAAAGAAGGAAGGGAAGGTCACTCGTGAATTTCCACAGGGGAGATTCGTAAATTCTGTCAGGAAAAAGGAGGAGGGGCTAACAGCCCCTCGTAAATTTTGTTAGGGGAAAGGAGCAGGGACTAAGGGCCAATTGTAAGTTCTGTTAGTGGAAAGGAGGAAGGACTAAGGGCCAGTCGTACATTCTGTCAAAGGAAAGGAGGGATTGAAGGCCAATCGTAAATTCTGTCAAGAAAAAAGGAGGACAGGGTAAAAGAGGGAAAGAGAGAGAAAGGACCGCTCGTTAAATTCCGTCAGACGGCGCTGTCATGGGCGTTGCTGTTCTGCCTGGCAACGACGTGTCCGTTGAGGGTCCTCTCGACGGCCCTCACCTTCAGGCTGCTGTAGAGCGAGGTGTAGGTGGTGTTGAAGGTGGTCTGCCTGTCCAGCCGATGGCGTTTGTCCGACTTGCGCAGGCCGAGGACGCGCATAAAAGCCTGTCTGAATTTGGTGGAGGTTAGGTTGTAGAGGATGGGATTGATGGCCGAATTAATGTAGTACATTATGCGGCAGAAGTAGAGCAGATTGTAGTAGTGTTCCATGGACACGGTGTGGACGTCGGGGACGAGGAGGATCCAGATGACGAAGACGCGAAAGGGCAACAAGCAGACGAAAAAGAACACCACCACCGTGCCCACCATTACCACCACTTGGCGGCGCGCGCGCATGTTGGCCGTGTCCAGCTTGGTGCCCATGATGGTGGGCGTGGCCATGAGATGGCGCACGATGACCGTGTAGATGACCACCAGGATGAGCATGGGCAGGGCGAAGAAGAGGCCGGTGATGATCAGGTGGTAGACTTGAACCCAATGACCCACTGCGTCCGTGGTGCACACCGGAACCACGCTGCCGTCGTTGTGGGGCGCGTGCAAAATTTTGGTCACCACCGCCATGGGACTGGTGACCAGGGTGGCGAAGAGCCACAGGGAGACGATGATGACCAGCGCCCTCATGCGGGTCAGCTTGTAGCCCGCTTTGAGGGGCTTGCAGATGGCGTAGTAACGCTCGAAACTGATGGCCAGGATGGTCAGTGCTGAACCGTGAGCTACGGCTAGCTCCAGGAATGGAACAACTTTACCTACAAGAATGAGAAAATTAAATTCAATGAATGAAGCTGAATTAAACTGAATAAGAGTAAAATGTTTAAAATAGACGTGCATTGTCTGAGAACGATCTCGATCGAGAGATGCCAAAATCTGTTTGTTTAAATACGAATCATGGAACACGACAAGATATCACCACGGTTTACACTAATGACTTCAAACTACGTGGTCGGTACTAATGACGGCATCCTCATTAATGATGCCAAAATCCGGATTTTCATCATTACAGGTCACCTTCTTTCACCCGACACGATCATTCCTAACGTCACTCTCACAAGGGCGTGACGCTATTACTGAAATTGCGATGTTAAGTTAATAAATTTGCCGTTTTATCAAATCAAACAAAACTGTCTAAGTTAAAGGCTGTTAAATTCATATAAATTAAGGCCTGTTGAGTCAAAGACCGAACAAGGTGGCTTAAAGGTTAGCACCCTCGTCGTACATACGGGAGACCCAGGTTCGATTCCCGGGTCGGCTATCCTCGATTGTAGTTTTTCAAGGTTTCCCACAAACTCTTTAGGCGAATGCTGGGATAGTTCCTATAATAAATAAATAATCCTATTTTAAATGAGGGCGCACACGAAGAAAGCTTGACCGAGCTTACGAAAGCATTGTACGAAAGATTTGTAAGTCAGTGCGAGGTTTTTCGCGGAATATTTTCACCTAGAACAACCCGTGCAGTGGCGCCACTAAGCACACAGATCATCACGCTGATATCAGCGTTCATTATGCACCCCAAAGCTGGAAACAAGAAGCTGAGAACAAGCAGTAAACTGAAAGCAGGACGTCGAAAGTAAGCATTACAGTATAATATTATAATATTTTTTAAAAAAATTGCAAAACTATTGCCATATTCACTTATTTTAATTAAAACTTCATTTTACATCATAATTACATTTATCTTACACCGAGATTAAAAATGAATATCTTGATGAAATTTTCGAAGCCACACGGTCACTGAGCAGCACGTGGTGATCCAACCGCTCTTTGACCTTTATTGGAGGGGGGGGGGAGGCCGGGGAGCAAGAGGGGAGGTTAAGCATTCCAATCACAGTATGCTGAGATTCCGAATTCCCAATGGCCACGCTGAAGAATATGATTCGAGGGGCGATTTTCTGGGGTGTCCTTTGGGTCAATGGCGGATTAAGTCGCAGCTTCAGGCAACCGAAATCTTGGACTAAAATTTGAAAAAACAGAAATGAAGTAAAATATGTTAACCTTTTTAAGGTGTTAAAATCGCCCCTGGACAAATGGGCCGCTAAAACAGGAATTCCCGGAAAAAAAATGTCCAAAATGTCCAGTTTTTATCGATTAATTTTGCTGATTTTTTTCGCAATTTTCATTTCTTCACCTTAAAACGTACCCATTGAAACGTTTCCATCTATCTCGAACGTCCTTTTCTGAGACTGCTTGTCGACGGACCTTCAATGGCCATCTCCTTTCTGGAAAGTTGGTTACTCTCTTTGGAATCCGAATCTTCAGATTCAGAGCTCTCAGAATCCCATCCCGATTCTCTCGTTTCATCATCAAAATCAACGCTTTCTACCTTTACCCCCTTATCTCGACACAAAGCCGCAATATGAGCTTCAATTTCATCGTTTTTCTTCTTCATGGCTTCGTATTTATTCTGATCTTTTTCGACTTCGAGGTTGTTTTCCAAGATATGATCCACGGCTGTCTTCAGCACCACTTTTCTGGAAGCGCCGTTGTTCATGTTCTCGTTGCCTCGAAGTGAGAGAATTGATTGGCGCAAAATGACTAACCCCTCGATGAGTTCTTTCCTTCTGCTTCGCTCCAAGTTGTTGTGGTGGGCCTTTTTCTCGGCCCGAGTTTGGGCCAACTTTCGCTTCTTCGAAGTCTCATTTTCCGAAGACTCAATTTCGAGGTCGCTGACATCTTCCGAATCCGATTCATCCATGGAGAAAAGTCTATTTCGTGAAATTCACAAAAGTCCAGAGAGTCCACTCTGAGCCCGATCAGGTGCAAGCCAAATGCTAAGCCAACATGTTAAATTCTGATGTCAGGCATATATTGCGGTGCACCAATTACTGATGCGAGTGACTCTCGTGTACACTCCCCTTTGTTGAAGTTATTTAAGACAAAACGGGTCTTCCCTCTGCGTTGAGGAATGACCAGTCGAACTTGGGTGCGACTAATTTCGGACACAAGACGACCTAATTGCGGACAATGGGCCTGCGTCGAAGAAGGGTTCTCTTTCCGTCACTCGCCATTTCCTGGAGAGAGAAAACAGAAGTTGCGCATGGCTTCTGGAGATAGACCGATGATGACCTCAGGCTATACTCAAAATGAAGAATGTAGAAACTTGTCAATTTTTGAGACATTCCATGACACATTTGCAAATTTTGTTGAAAAATGCGACGTTATTTTGTGTTCGACAATGCGAAAATTGCGTTCAAAACCGTCATAATGCTGCTGAAAAATGAAAACCATGAAACAGTTGCTGAAAACTAAAAATTCCATTCAAAAATTAAACATTTCGCCAAGATTTGAGAATACAAAAGTGTAGGCATAAAACTGCATAATGTTCTAGAAATACTTTATAAGATCGCCATTTCAACAATATCAAAACAGAATAAAAATTGAGTGTTTATGGTTCCTCACTTAATGTAAAAAATACTGAAATATATATATGAATTTAAAAAAATAGAAAATAGTTTATTTCGACAAATATCTACATGTATGAAAACAAGGAAGTGGCAGATGACGTCGGATCAAAAGTGTGTTCTGGAGAGAGTAAATCCATAGGAGATTGTACACGATAAATAATATTGTCAATACCTTTTGAAACTGATGTTAGTGTAGGGTGAAAAAACGCGGACTGATGGCCAGTATTGATAAAAATCCGGATTTTGGAATCAATACTTATGAAGCGGGGTTTGGTGATTGTAGGCGTGGTTAAACTTGCCGTCAGTAGTAGGCCTACTGACGATATTAATTGCACTCTCATCAGTAATGTAGGTAGTGCAAGTGAGGCATTGGATTGGATTACTGTAGCTTAGTCCTTTGAGACGGACCCCCCAACTGAACGGGGACTCATTCTCCACTCCTTCTTCAAAACCTCAATACTACTTCAATACTTCTTCGGAACGGATAGGACGGGATGGGATAGGAAATCGGTCATGGCATATTTAATAAGGAACTATCCTGTCATTCGCCCTGGAAGGATTGTATGGAACCATGAAAAGCCACAATCTAAGATAGCCGACCCGGGAATCGAACCCGGGTCTACCGAATGTGAGACAAGAACGATAACTGTAAGCTACCTCACTACATGTGGAATTTACAAATTGCGCCCCTGTGTAGCAACAAATATTGCGAAACTATCACCGAGTTCACACATTTTAATAAAAATTTCAGTTTACAATCAAAACGATCATATGCGAAACTATCACCGAGTTCACACATTTTAATAAAAATTTCAGTTTATATCAAAACGATCATATTTATTAACATAAAGATTAAAAATTACCAGGAAGGGAAATTTACGAAGCCACTGACCATGCACGTGGTGATCCGACAGCCCTTTATCGGGGTCATGCTGAAGAATGCGATTCAAGATGGATTATTGTCGAGGGGCGATTTCCTTGAGTGTCCTTTGGGCCAATAACGGATTAAGCCACAACCCCAGCCAACCTAAATCCTCATTGGGGGAGGGGAATTGAGTCACGGACACAAGTGGACAGGGTGAGGGGGGGGGGGGGGGGGGGGGGGTATGACCAACTCGGACGTCCCCTTGATAAAAAAATGCCAAATAAAATCAGTTCTTGAAATGAAAGGGAAATTGAGCGCAATATCGCATAGATGGGTTATTAATTGCAAAAGTTAGTAAATGTCAGAGAACTTAAAAGCTCAGGGTTCATTCGCTAACATTCAAATTTTCCCAGTAGAAATTTGCAAAAACAATTTTTATCGAGCGTAAACTCAAAACATTTTCAACCTTTTCCTAGGACATCTTTACTAATTTTTTAGTTTTTTCCCGAAGACAAATTTACAACATTTTCCACGTTTTCCAAAGGACAAATCTTCAACATTTTCAAGTGTATTCGAGTAAAGATTTGTAAAATTTTCCACAATTTCTGAGGAGAATTTTGCAAAATTTTCAATAGATTCTGAGGACAACTTTGCAAAATTCTCAACCTTTTTCAGACTACAAAATTTATGTTTTCAGAGTACAAATTTGCAGAAGTTTCAAAATTTAACGAATACAATTTTTCCTTTACAGTTTCGGACGTCCGAATGGGGGATGGGAAGGAGGGAAATAGGGAAGTTAGTCCAATTTTGGGCAAATTTTGCGGACGTCCTTTTTGAATGGCCCCTAAGAAAACATATTGTTCAACTTAACTACATACCCAGTCGTTGCTTTTTTTTCTGCGTTTGCTGGCCGGCGGGCCATCTACCGTACTCGTCATTCGGGGAACTTTTTTGGAATCCAAGACTCCCGATTCAGGTTCCTCGGCTGATGAAGAATCTCCGGCTGCATTTTCCGCACTCTTTCCCGGATCTGGTAGGGAATCCGAGTCACTTTCCCACTCCGAATCATCGTGGAGATAAAGGTCTTCTATCCTTATTCCTACTTCCTTGTCGAGACACAAAGCCGCCATCTGCTTCTCCATTTCAACGTTTTTCACGATGTCTTCCAGTTCTTTCAGATGTTCTTCGTAGGAGAGGGTCTTTTTTACGTTATATTCCGTGGCTGCAGACTGGACCACCATTTCCCTGGACTCGTTTTCGGTGCCTCGAAACGAGGGAGTTGAGTCGCGCCATTTGCCAAAACTCTCTTTGAGTTCTTTCTTTCTGACTGTCTCCGAGGTGTTGCGATGGGCCTTGTTCTCCTCCTCACTTTTGCCACGCACCTCTTGCTTCTTCCGAATTTCGTACTCGGAATACTGCATTTAATCCTCGCTGAAACCGTCTAATTGAAGGAGAAAGCACTCGGGTCGTACAACGGTGCTCCTTTGGGCAAGCAGTAGGCCTACGTGACATCCGACTATACCCTTTAACCATTGGTCCTCGCATTCCATCGGTCAGCGAAAACTTTCGCGAATTTGTTGAAAGCTGTTGTTCGAACAGCGAGACTTTTTTTGTTGATAAACAATTGCTAATTATGGTGAACAAAATTCGCCGAGTTTTGACCCAATGGTCAGCCAGAGATCCGGCTAAACCCAGACATAGATTCGCAGTGAGTGCTACAACAGTCCTCCTCCCATTTATGAAAATGATAAGGGTACTCTGAATGCGGAATTTTGCCCACTCATAATGAGCACTGCAGATTTCTGAGACATTGTTTTGTAAAACTAAAATTGTTGTTGAGAACTGCATTGTTGTTCAAAACTATGAAAAGGGTTTTGAAAAGTTAAAAACTGAAAATCGTCGAAATCGGCGAATAAAAAAAATGTAAAAAGAAAAATTAGGGCAAACTTTTCGAATATTTGTGAACGGGAGAAGGCTATGCGAAACTTCCCAATCGGACGCCGAAAAAAGCACCTTAACTCCTCCGACCGGACACAGCGTGGGAAGGGGTTAGAGGGGTTGGAAGGGAAGGGAGGGGGGGGGGTAAGGGAAGGCAGGAGGAGGTTCTACAGTTCGTTTTAGCGCAAAATTCGGAATTATAGGTCTACTGTAAACTACATCTACATGGACGTGCCAAGCCGCATTACCCTCTTCATCCCCCACGCCACCGGCCATTCCCTCAAAAATAGCAAAAAAATTTAATAAAATGAAACAAATGTAAGGATAATAATAAAAAAAAGTCTTAGTCGTCTACACTGGAGGGATTTTCAGCGTAACTATTTGTTGCCAATTGCTGCCAGTTGTTTCAATAAATCGTACGCTTTTTCCCCCCATAAATTATTACCTAAATTTATGTTTCCACAAACAACCGGCAAAAAGTAGCGACAGAAACTTCCTCTATACTATATGTCTCCTCCAGTGTGGGGCCATTCAAAAAGAACCGGAGATGTACTCGGAAAAAGGTGAAAATTTTACAAGTTTATGATCGGGGAAAATGAAAATTTTGCAAATTTGTACTGGAAAAATTTGAAAGTTTGGAAATGGACCCCGAGCTTTTAAGTTCACTGACTTTTCAAGGTTTTCCACGACTGACAGTTTACTGACTTGCAATTTATAACGCATCACCTACGCTAAATTCCCTTTTTACTTCGGGAACTGATTTTATTTGGAATTTTTTTTATAAAGTGGACGACCGAGTTGGTCTTACCCCCCTCCCTCCCCCTGTCCACATTGTGTCCGTGACTCATCCTATGCCCCCCTACATGAGGATGTCCTTTTTGAATGTCCCCTTTTCGGATCCGTAACATGGAAACGGG
>JAQGBX010000998.1:0-28383 GCA_034698745.1 Megaphyllum sjaelandicum
AGGGCGTGGCTGCAGAGGGCAAGTTGATCACGTCAACCAACAGGGCGGCGCTGCAGTGTTTTCGGCAATAAAACATCAAAGTGCCGACACGGAGTGCACCTACTGTACTTATATTACGTATACTGTAATATAATCTTCTGCTATGGGGCTCCGTATTTTTGTGGTTTGTTGTTTTCTGTTTGCTTCGGTGTGTCCCCATTTTTATAAAACAACATTGACCTGGAAACAGTCCACTGTTATCTTCTCCTGAATCACCCTCGAATGAACATTTTTTTTATTTGGAAATGGGCTGCGTTGAATGTTCAAATCCCTGCGATCTCACGCTCACTGCTTCAAGCAAACCGTATTTCTGCTTAAAAAAATCGATTTCATATTCGATTTTGGATTATTTTTGCATTTAAATTTTCTTCGGTAAATAAAAGAGAGGTTTTTCCTCCGTACAACAGCTGCTTCTCAACGGGAAAAAAATTGCACGGACAACTGTATTTATTGATTAAACTAAGAGCAGTCTACTGAGATATACCAGAATTCGTTTTAAACCGCCCAAACTTTGCGCTGTATACGGCAAGGGAATAATAATTTTATTCCAGTTTCAGAGTCGAGCTTCGCTTTGGACGCATTTCAGTGATATTTTATTGAAGCAGACCTACTGTAAACGTTAAGGTAGTTAACCAGAGGCAATCTTCCATATAGCATACATTCTATATGTCATTGTTGTATAGTGCCGGTTTGCGCTCTGCTCTATATATCTGCCGTTAATATGCCGCCACATTGCGTGAGCTTCCAGATGTAACCTAGGATTAAAGTTGACGACCCAAATGCCATTCGTATTTGAAAAGTTTTCTCCGCTGCTGGCTCTGTCTTGCTTTCAAATGGCGCCTTGAAGGCGGACATAAAAGGAGATGATGGATGAATTCGCTTCCGAATTGAACCGTCACATCGAGATCTTCTTGCACACGAACGCGTGGGTTGACATAAAAACCCACAAGTATAATCCCTCAAAGATAGGCCTTTGAGTCACGCCAATCGATAGAACATCATCGAAGAGAAGAGATTTGAAAATGGGGCAGCCTCTTATTATACCCATTTTACTAAAAGCCACAGGCTGAAAGATGCTACAGGTTCCCATCTTAATAGACGTTAACTTCATCATGCAACGGAATGGAAGATGATGGCTTCTTTCTACGTACGGCACTTAATAACCAACTCTGGCCTTGAAAATTGATCTCGGAAATGCCAAATTACATCTGCCTTCTGATCTGCGCATAGCCTATGGATAGAAGATCCATTCGGATAATTGGGTGTGCGGCAAATCCAACGGGATTTTAGCAGACAATTTTCAGTTAAAACCGTTAATTAGATAGTTGGAAATCCCCACTGGGACTGTTAACATCGAGGCCAAATCGTCGAAAAGCACTACAAGGATGCTGCTACGCGTCCATCTCCTTTCACCCCCTAAGGTGGCAATCTATACACGCGGGGTAGTGAAAATAGGATGCCTACCTACAGGGGCATGCCTAAGGCTAGTGCACCAGTGGGACATTTCAAACCTCTAATCTGCAGCCTTTCAATTTACGATACATGCATATCCAAGTTGAGTTGAGAGATACTTGATGAATTCAATTCGTTTGAAATTCGATGTGAGCAGTACTTTACGAGAAATTGTGGCAGCGTTTTGCTTTAGTTCCTATCTATGGAGATTCTTGCTTGCCTATATGCCATATTTTCGTGAAGTTTTACGAAGGAAATTTGGGCTGTCATAGGGCTTTTCCGTTAAGAATGCTATTATTCATTTTTAATTTGTGATTTATCGGCTTGATAAAAGCATTAACGAGTGATCATCGAACGAATACGAGCATATTTGCTGAGGCTATGTTGTTGATGGAAATGCGAGTTTATGATGCACTAGCGCCGCTGGGAAGATAGATGATAAAAGCAGAAAACGCTACTATGCAATTTTAATTTTCTTTTTCATCCATTTTATTATTTATAGTTGATCGATATTTTCGTTCGAGCAATCTTCACGCGAAAGATCCGCATTTTATTTGTCTCACTTGGTCCTTCATAAATGTTGCCGTCTACAAGGTATACGGAGGTCATAAAGTAAATAGTTGCAATGGTAAATTAGAGCGACCTTGATTTAAAAAATGGACTATTCCCAACCTAACGTATCTTAAACCAAGTCAAGGGGAAACTGAAACAAAAGTTATACGTAAAGCGAATCTACTTTGGTTGAAACTGAAGCGACTACCGTTACTTTTATTATTTTAGTTATATTGCTTTATGATCGTCTTTAGAGGACCATAGGGTATAAGTTGGTCACTTTTGAAAGTCAGAACATGTGAGAAACTAATACATAGTTCTCTCAGAATTATTTGCTACTCAGCGTGTGAAAGAAAGATGTCTAGTGTATTAAATTCCGAAATGGCCATCGAAAACAATAAACCTGCTCATAAATTCGTTTACATGTAGTTTCAAGTGCAATTTTGATTTTATTAAAGACTAGCGGGAAGGCCCGGCTTTTCCCGGGCTGTACTTAAAAAACTCACCATATTACTTCTAAGTCACACAAACGTCCTTTTTGAATGACCCCTTAAGTGACCTTCCCGTCCTTTTTGTTTGGCCCCTAAGTCACACGCAAGTACTTTTTGAATGACCCCTTAAGTAACATGCACATCCTTTTTGAATTACCCCTACGTCACACAAAGGTCCTTTTTCAATGACCCCTTAAGTCACACGCACGTCAGTTTTGATTGGCCCCTAAGCCACACGCACGTCCTTTTTGAATGGCCCCTAAACCACACGCACGTCCTTTTTGAACGGTTCCTAAATCACACACAAACGTCCTTTTTGAATGGCCCCTAAATCACACACAAAACGTCCTTTTTGAATGGCCCCTAAACCACACGCACGTCCTTTTTTGAATGACCACTAAATCACACGAACGACCTTTTTGAATGGCCCATTCCCACAAACACGACCTTTTTGAATGGCCCATGCCCAAAAACACGACCTTTTTTGAATGGCCCTAGCCCACAAACACGACACAAAAACAACCACCCACACGACCAACCTCGAAAATTTCATGCAGAAATCTGCGGATGTATCCTCGCCTTAGTGTATTTTCTGCCATATTTAATTTAAAAGTACATTAAAGCAATTGTTTTGTTATTTACGATCAAAATGTGCTGGCAAAAACCCATGTGCACATTTTGTGAATAAAGTAAATCGGTAGTTCTGACCTACATTGTATTGTGTCAGCTAAGAAAAAAAACTGAGCTAAATTGGTGAAATATATGAAGGCCGCAATAAATGGTATGCCATCTTTTGGCAGAAGTTGAGGCTTCGGAAAGATTTTATCCACTGTATTTGCAATGCAAATAAATCCCCAAGAAGTGAATATTTGCTCTCATAGTTGCACTTGACTAAGCGTTCCCTATATACGTAAACCAGATGCCTCAAATCATATAAAATTCAAAGCATATATCTGCAGCATTTTCAAGCAAACTGCAAGATGTTAATTTTGTCGCTGCTTTACTGCACTATAATTGGGAGTTTGCAGCAGTTAAACTTAGTTTTGTAATAAAAACACATAGCTAAAAAAAACTTTATAATATTCACTTACAGCTGTATGCATGGTAACACTAGTTTGCTTGAAGTACATGTATTTTGTTCAGTGGCTGACGCTATAGAGCTGGGGAAAGGGACTGTCTCGGGAAAGTCGCCGAAAACGTGTTAACATTACTGTGGCCTACCTTCTCTGGTTTTGGTTCCCTTTCTTCTTCCGGAAATGGTTGCGGGTTGCCTCCAGCCTCGCCATCGACTTGGGCGTTTTGCTTGCGGTGGTCGCCATCGGGCATGCGTTTCATAGGGATGGTGTCGTCGATGGCGTCGTAGTCGAAGCGCAGCTGAGTGGCCGTGATGAAGGCGCAGCCCATCAAGACGGAGAAGACGGCGAAGCAAATGGTGTAGTTGCGCTCCCTCTCGTGGGGGCCGCAAGGGTGGTACGCGAACATGGTGGAGTGATCCAGGGCGATGCCCACGAAGAACATGGCCAGACCCCAGCCGAACGAGCCGAACATGCGCTGCTTGCCGTAGTTGTTGGCGTTCTCGCCCAGGTACGTCAGTGTCACCGAATCGGCCAGGGTGATGGCCGGAGAGCTGAAGAACTCGCCGATGACCACCAGCAGTAGGATGAGGTAGAAGACGCTCTGCACCTCCTCTTTCTTGTACACCAGCGTGCTGAAGATGGGGCTGACGAAGCCGGCATGCTGATTCTCGTCGTAGTTGGCGGCGAAGCGCACCGGAAACGGCGACTGACCGATCACGTGACCCGGAGGAAACTTGTGGCGACCTCGCTTTTCACGTCTCAGACTGCGGAAACCGTCGTCGCCGCCGTCTTCGAAAGGGTCCTCCAAAGACGCCATCAGTGTTTCGGCATCCTCATACTGATATGTCGAGTAATTCTTTTCCGCTTGCTATTTCGTAACAAAAAAAATGGAATGGTCAGCTACATAATGGGAGAACAGTTCCGATGCCATTTATAGATTTTACCCTTATGCAGCGCACCCATATATGCAAATGTTTGCTTTTCAAAAGAGGTGCAAGTTCACTTGATCATCGCAACAGAAAATCCTGCAGTTTCAGAACTGCATAACTGCAGCTGAGCAGCAGTTTAGTTAAAAGTGGATTGAATTAGTGAAGACTGCAAAACTACATTCGCATGCAGATTTGCTGATAGTGAAGTATTTTTTATTTATTGCAATCGTTTCATAAAACTGCATTTACCGCAGTTTTATAATCTAAATATACCTACGGTCGTGGTCAACCATATGGAGACTTCAAATGACAATCTCCGAGAGCTGATAAACAATCTGTTTGAAGTGTTGTCATTTCACTGTTTTAATTTCCTGCAAAGTGAACCACGCGTTTTACGAAATACTGACCATTTCCTGCTGGTCTTCCGTCGCCAGGGGATCCATCCAAGGCATGGAGCGCATGCTCCTCTTTTCGTAGTCGCCCTGTTGCAGGTCGGGATCCACCAGCTTGTAATGCGTCGAGTTGTGCTTGAGGATGCAGGCGGCTGCGGGGGGTGAAACGAAGCACAGGGCCAGGGTGAAGGCTACCCAGCAGACGAGCGACGCCAGCAGGATCTGCTTGCCCTTCTGGTAGCGGTCGGCGATGGTGCCCCAGAAGGGGGCGCTCATGAACTCGACGAAGGGCCGGAAGCCGATGAGCAGGCCGCACTGCAGCGGGTTCATGCCCAACTGCTTGAAGAAGATGCCCATGAGGGGGAAGAGGGAGCCGAAGGCGCTGAAGAAAAAGAAATAGAACGTCTTGGCGATCAACAGGTCGTGGTTCACCGCGTTCCACATCGAGTCCAGAAAGTCCGGTTGCCGGCCAGCAGGTGGACGGCCGTTGTGAGGTTCCTGCTGGTACGCCGGCTGACCGGGAGGACCGGCGGCGGGGAACTGGAGCGGCGCCTCCGTGGCCGAAGAGCCGAATTCTTGATCGCGCTTAAAATCACGTTCGAAACTGTTCATTTCAACCATGGTGAATGGTGGACGGGCAATCTGAGTTGCGGATAGAAGGGGTAAGGGGGGTGTATACGTATAAGGAAAATAGTGATGCTCTGCTAGATTTTGCTTCGAGCGATGATGTCAGTTGGATGGACGAGGACCTTTTGATCTTTCTCTTCTTGCGTTCGCTGATTTTTCATCAGCGACGAGGACGGCAGCACTGTTGTTGCTTCTGTGTAGTTCTTTTAAAGCGTAGCTCTTCTGGTAATCGCAGCGTGGCCTGCGAAGCTTGTCTTACGGCGGATGAGCTTCATTGCCCCCGTATCTGTTGGTGAAGTATAGAGATAAACGTTAATGAAATCGCCAATAAAGCACGCCTTCTCGTGAGCACTCGTTTGAGAACGGCTATATGATGGAAGAACAAACGGATCTGGCCATTAAATTTATTTCAATGTAAACCTATATGCTGTTGCTATGGCCATTGCATGGTTATGATTCTCCAGAAACGAGACCGCGTTGCGACGGGAAATGGATTATTCAAGATATCTTTTTCTCGTTTCCTACCCATAAATCTCATGAAATTGCACGAAACGAACACATTTTACTCTCGATACAGGTTTTCTATGCTTCAACATTAGGAATCATCCGTAAAGAACGTCCTGTAATTTTCCAGGTTTTAAGACCCCCCCTCCCTCCTCCCTAATTTATACTCTTAATGTATATCTACCTCCCCCACCCCACTCCCAAACATATGCCGTCCAATTTCGAAAACAGCTTGTTGATTACATAAGCAATTTTTAATATGTTCTTTATAAATTGTTACGTTGGAAATATTACCATTAGTGAACCACAGACCTGCAAAATGTTATTAGGGAACAGGGAATTTCCCCTAACAAAATACCAATCCATCGAGTTTTAAAGGCCAAAATGAACTTTTCCTCCATACAGGGGCAGTAATGTATATTTAATAGCTGATGCAGGTTTTGTAAGCTGAAGAAATCCGCAAATTTGCCTATATAGCAAGAAAATAAAACCAATGCAATCATTTTATCATCCAAAACTGATGACAGTTTAAGCACAAGTTGACATCCGGACGTCCACTTTCCTTGAATCCTCCCCCCCACCCCGTCCGTCTGTGTCCCATTTTCACATATCCCCTCTCTCCCTCTCTTTGCTGGACGTCCTTTATAATAATAATAATAATAACTTTATTCCAAGTCAGGAAAAGGAATAGAATGGGTACCTACTTAGCTGACAAAGGCCCCGTACCATGCATGGAACATTTACTATTTCATCTATTGCTTACTCGTATACGTTGACAGGTTTTAAACCTCAGTGAACCTCATTAAGAAGAATTCGCTTTATGCGAATTTCAGTTAGTACGAACTCATTTCCAGTCCCCGTTTATGTTAATTTCTTCGTAAAAGACTAATTTCAAATTCGGGTAATAATTTTTTTCAAATTTCTAAGTTCCCAAGCGCTCCTATGATACGTTGAAACGAACTTTACATGTAGACAAGATGGAAAAAGATATATGCTATAACGGGGAATTCCCCGATAAACGTTACCGCACTTTCCCATTCATATAGCCTACGAGGGGTAATATTTCACCCAAATTTCGTTGAAGCTTTAATTGTTATTATAAAAGTCATGTTTTATCTTACTGATAATATAAACTGCGGTTTAAACAAACAAATTCTGACGTCCCTGGAGATTCGACTACATGTAAAGCCATGCATTCGTCTAATTTATGACTCGCTAATTTGTTTGTTATTTTGCATGGTCTCTTGGTATATGGAACGAGCTTGCATGGTATTTGTACAAGCTATCAACTTCATCTCCTAAAAATACATGAATGTGGTCATTTGTTTACATCAACCGCAATGATATGAACACGATTTAGTAAGATTGCCCCGTCGTACTTGAAGTTGGAAACCACTTCTGGTAACATGTTTCAAAAGAGCAAGCAATTATAAGCGGGCAGCGTGCACACGTCGGTTTCCGCTAATTCGCACATTAGCCCCAGGTCTATCGCCAGAGTCATTTTTCACCGATATCGCCAACTTTGTTGATTTAATTACCAACGCAGGATCGCCTGTGACATGTTTATAGTCCAATTCGATGCCAGGCTCGACAAGGCATATCCCCGTTTAATGCACATAACGCATGGTTTTCAATATTAAATTCCACGGAGCAATAGGAATTTAATACACGTACCGAGCAAGGGTGACTGATGGGCAAAACGCCCATCCTAGCATTCGATAGATGCAGATTTGAAACCCAAGTCGGTTATCTGAATAGTAGTTTTTGGTGGTTTCAGAACGAGGCCTGAAGTCTGAAGTTACAGTGCTTTCATAAAACGATATAGGGTCTGGGATCGACTTTT
Source organism: Megaphyllum sjaelandicum (assembly GCA_034698745.1). Classification (NCBI taxonomy): domain Eukaryota; kingdom Metazoa; phylum Arthropoda; class Diplopoda; order Julida; family Julidae; genus Megaphyllum; species Megaphyllum sjaelandicum. The sequence continues at coordinate 7,906 of JAQGBX010000998.1, forward strand.
AGTCGGACTTAGAACCTGTTAGTTTGTTTTCAGCAGCTTTACAACTTAAAGAAAAAAAAAATTGAACAAGTGACTTCTGGTTTTTCAAATATTTTAGGGTTTTACATACCCCTAAAATAGGGTTTTAAGATGTGTAACTTACACGTTTTTTTTATGTACATGTATCTTTAAGGCGTTCACACACGGAAAAAGTTATATCTGTAAACTTGGCAATTTTAGGCGTGTCCGAAAAGTCAAGCGCATATTTCTGAACAGTTTACTAACCATGGCTTTTAAAATGGAAAATTACAAACTGAAAATAATTAAATTTCATTTATGCTTTTATAATTGGCAAATTTAAACATTTCATTTCTCGTAATTCACATTCTAAAAACATAACTTTTTTAACATGCATTTCCAGATATAACTTTTCTCGTGTATGGCCGGTTTTAAGGAATCAGTTCCTGTCATTATTTCAGGATCTTAAAAAATGATTTCAGAAGCTTTAGTAGTGCCTCATTCATTTAGCGTGGACAAAGAATCTTCTGCACAGTTGTTTTTCAATTTTTAAATCACGGTGTAATTCTATCCAACGCAATTAAAGCTGTTTTTTACTGCTAAAATGCCAGATGCCATTGCCCATGAGGAGAGAGATAGAAACAAAAAAGGCCTGTTCGTGGATTTACTTTTCATTAGATGCATGTACGCGTCTCGGTTTCATAAATGTGATTGAGTTAAATCTTCATCCGGAGACGTGCAAGTTGGATTTTGCTTTCAACCGAGCCTCGTCTCTCTGATGCATGTGTCTGCTCTAAAATTTGCGATCCCAGTTAATTGATCTGTCAATATGCGAATTGATTTTCTGTTGTTGCATTTAAAAAAAAGACATTTACTCCTATCGTCATTTCATACGAAAGCGCAGATATCGCGCAAATTTCATTTCCTGCATGTCAAACATGGAGCCGCTTGCATTTCTGATGCTTATGGAAAATGAATGCACTGCATGAGCGCCTAATGCTAACGACAAAACCAACAAAAAATGAGAAGCTGAAAGTCTTTCGTCTACATGTTCTGATTGGTCCTCGTAGAAATTGGTGGAGTGGAAATGGCATTAATATTGACGTTCCGCTATGATTAAAATGAGGATTTTATCCGTTTTAGTCCATGATCCTTTGCATTTCCCCATGATTTAATTATTAAACGAAGCCCAAGGCCAGTTCTTGTCATGAAACCGTCTGGATAGGGAATATGAAAAAGTAAAAGATTATAGAAACAAATATATGATCTGCGGCTAAAAAAATACACAGAACGATTAAGATATTTCAAATGGAGTTGTTCAACATATTTTGTTTACAAAATTATATTAAAATGTTTGTGCACATGAGTGAACCCTATGGGCACATCTTTGCTTTTCTAATTAGCTGAAACACTCTTTCATTTTAAATGTAAACAGTTGACTGATATGCACTTTTACACGATTCTTGAATAAACTTATTTAGGCAAACCTTATGAGTACATGTAAATCTGAGAAAAGGTGAAGAACTAAAACGATTGCGCTCGAATGACACGAGTAAGACCAATGGTGGAGCAAACTCGTATGTTTCGACAGTTTTGTTTCCATTTTTCGTTCTTTTTACCTCGTCCTGCAAAAGCTTTTGCATGGTCCTTGCTCCTGTAAAAAAAGTACCACGATACGCGCTTAAGATTTCTTAAGTACATAAAGTAAATCGCGGATGTTTACTTTAGGACTTCCAGTTCGCCTGTCAGCAATTGCCCGGGCATTCGTGGATGTTTGTTGACATTAGCTTCGCCTATAGCAAATGATTTTTCATGCATCTATTAAATAGAAAACTGTAATTTAAGAAGGATTTAAATAACGGCAATAAAACAGCAGTTTTCGAGTGTTTTCTCCTCCTCACCCTTCCAATTGCACCGCCGATGCGGATCTTAATCTGCGAAGCATGCATCTCGAGCTGAATGACTTTCTGCCCACCTGCTTGTTCCTTCTATTTACTGCTAGCGTGTTTACTTAATCCGAGTTAGTTGTAGGAATAGAAGTGGATCGGACCTCCCATCGTGTGCTGCTGTCTCGACAATACCTTTCACCAGATTGGGTTTCACGCTAGCATCCGTTTCTAGGTTTCACGGCAGTGCTCATATGCTTGCAGTGATTGCCAACCTACGCACCTGGCCCCCGAAGACGCAATCGAGAATTGTTTTTTTTTAAACTGATATTCACGCCACTATCGTATCGACCGTGTAACTAAGTCGATTAAAAAGACTCGCTTTATTGATTTTCCCTTCTTAACGATATAAATAGACGCGGATGCCATTTTGGGAGACGATTAGAGAGGTCGGGTATCGTGACTTAATTAGCGAATAAATTTCCGGCAGGTTTAGAAGACATTTCTAATTGGCAATTGACATTTCATTTTCATTTTTAGTCAAACGTCGTCTGCTACTTCATAGTTTTCCGTAGATAATCGTCGAAATTGACTACATTTTCTAATTCTTTGTACATATTTCATGTATTTTTGCATTATGTGATAAATAATAAACACTTGATTTTATGTTCTATTTTAATGTTATTGAAATGGCGACCTTTTATTTCTAAAATATGATGCCTGTACTTGCTTGCATGATATAAAAAGATTTTAAGATGACTGTAATAATTCAAAAATACTGAATTATGTACAAAAATAATTTGAAAATATAGTTAATTTCGACGATATATCTATGAAAATAATAAAGTAGCAGACGACGTTTGACTAAAAATGTTGCCAATCAAAAATGCCTTCACACAGTCACCATCACTACGTTGAACTCTACGAATGTTTACATCATGAATTTCATTTGTGGACTATGATCATACTATGGCAAACAGCTCCTACAATTTCGTGTACCATCCCAATCTCAATCTCGCTAACGATTAAACCCCCCGAAATTCCCGAACTTAGTGCATTAATGTTCTTCTAATGATGTTCAAGCTCATTACTGCTTTAAAGATCGGTTAATGCTTTCCAGCTCTAATTTGATGCAACTGATGTGGAATTTGCGTCCTTCGATAAAGACCGACGCTATAAAACGGAATTTATACACTAGATTTTGTACAACTTCAAAATACTACCACCATTTTGATATCACCGTTCCGTCGGTGTTGTTTTACGTAATCGCGAGTTGGCGCAACGATCAAAAATCCTCGCATTCCAGCACTACTCTACAGCGAACTTTTCCCGATCAAAAAACAAACGTTTCGAGCTCTTCGGTTCCATAAACTCGAAATGCGTAACCATTCCGGATTCATAAAATGGCTGACGAAGGGCATGGTGTCGAAACAACATATTAGTTCCGGGAAAGAAAAAAAACAACCACAAATGTATAATCCGTTCCTGGCGTTTTAACGGCAGAAATCCGTGCCGTCCAGGACTGACCTTCCTTCCGTTCTACCTGAGAACCTGACTCAGAGTGTCTTTTCAGATTTTTCCTAAACAATCGATAACGGTCTAATTTCGTAATTTGGAGAGCGGGCATCGCTTCGAAAATCACGATGGTCGAAGAGAAATACTTTCGAAAGTTGATCGTTTATCGTATCTGCATGAGAGAGAGCTGCGAGGTCGGGCTCCATGAACCGTTTTCTGTTTTCGGAAAAGGTATCGAGATCCGCTTACCTGCTTCACTGGAACCAACCAAGATGTCTCCGCATCCAGTGACTGATCGGAACAGGGGCACGAGGAAATCGTGCGAATGACGACGGCATCCTAGACCGTGCCAAAATGCGGGTTTGGCGAGGAACGCCTCGTTCTAAAGGTAAAAGCTGCGACGAATCGGAATAACATCCCCCCTCCGTTCTCCTTATGGGAAAGCCCCCTTCGATCGGTGAGGACGCTAGCCTCGCACCTATTATTCCAAGAATCGTCCAATCGTCGATGTCTAACAGCAGCGTGCCTTCTCTGCAACGTTATTTTATTTCACCATGCTGCTGCATGCGATGCCCATGCGTGGTTCGTGGTGCTTTTTGATGCACATTCTCCATCGAAAATGATGGGGGCTCGAGGCTCGATCTAGATGACGGGTTTGGCAACACGGGGCCAATTTGGCACGCTTTTTTGCCACTGCGATCGATGGCGTTGCGGGCGAGGCATATTTAAGCACTATCTATTGTATGTAGTTGAGTGCAGTCTCTTTCTTTGACTTCTGGATCTTACCTTAGTGGTTATTGAGATCACGTGGGCAATTGACAGTTGTTTTAAACTCGTGGCACGTGCTCTGCACGCGAGACCGTTATTCGTACCCGCCATCGCGCGACGCGCCACCTTGCAGCGAGTTTAGAAATCAAAAGTTGTGAAGTTTCCTTACGCACGTACGGCATGTGGAGATGCTCTTAATTTGACCTAAAGCAGAATTACACAAAAGCCTGCATCAAGTGGATTTTGGTGTGGAATTATCGACTAGAGGAACGTATCTACGGATTTCCGGATGCGTGATCTCTTCTTGTTCACTGTTTTGCATATGAAAATCTGCATTTTGTAGCAATTTGGATGAAATCAATTACAGTATGCCGGTATTATATTTTTCAATTTTTCATTGTAAGGTATAACTTAAAATGGCGCCTTTGCACCAACTAAATGAACTTAAAAACTTGTCACTTGAATTATAGAATTGAAAAATTTATGTACCGTATTCACATTAACCTGGTAGTCATCTTACTTTGAAGGTATGCGGGAGGAAACAATGTTACTTCGAACTTCAGTGTGAAGTTTAAAAAAAAATTACGAAATGTGTTTAATGATTGTTTTACATTCTGAAGAAAATAATTTTTCTCAAGAAGAAACAACTTAATTGTTATACTTATAATGCATTACCTTATTTTAGCGTTTTGTAAAATCCCATATCGATCGTTTTATCTGTAAACGTACTGTATACAATTGTCTGCGAATAATACAAGTTCCTTGTTATATCTTGGGAAATTAAATATTCATATATAACAATTCTCAAGTAAAACGTAAAGCTGGTACATCAAATTTATACGCCGCTTGTTGGTTAATTAGTATCGATTAATACAATACTGGCTCTTCAACTTTAATAACGATATCCTTAATGCGATTTTGTTAACAAAACAAGATTTACATGCACATGATATTATTTAAGGATTTTTACTGAGCATTGCTTTCGCAATGAATGCATCACACTGTTCACACATACATGTAAATGAAGTGAAATGTAGAGCGTTAATAAATTAAAAAACCATAGCAAGCAGCGATTTGGACAGTTTTATTAGTTTAATAGTTTTTTGGTCATCCATTCGAAATTAAAATATGTTCATTTAATTCGCCTTCGTATTTTTAATAATGCATACAACAAACTAGTCTAGCATAACACAACCACGATGTTCATCTATATAGGTTTATAAATATAGAATTATATAGAAATACGCCATAATCATCATCATCACATACAGCAATTTATAATTATAACATCAACGACAAGCATCATTGAGCAGACAACGCTTCGCAACGCAATTAATGACATTCTGCTGAAAACATAGAATTTATAAGCTCAGTTTCAAATTTCCGCTGTTCAAGTAACCTGTATTTACATTTCCATTAGAGTAATAAATTGCGATTTTGCGATAACTAGAAAAACTCAATTCTACCAAATTTCTTTAATTACACATTCCTCGAAATGTGTTGCTGAATTATCATTGTCTACTGCACATCATTTAAAGTTATGCGCTCGTACACTGCAAATGAAAATTCTTTAAAATTTATACGCGAAATAAGGCAACTACAATATCTTAACTTTAGATATTGCAAAACTTGTAGAATTGGATACATGCACAGTGCGTCTTTATTTCGCGGATAGTTTCATTTCAGAGATATTTTGATTTGCAATGTAAATTAATTTATGTTTAAGCACAATATCCTCCTTTCTAATGATCTTATTTCTTTTGTTAAGAAGTAATTCTCATGGTATTCTCTTCATTGGTTGTAATTTTTAACTATTATTAAATTGTTCAGTTACTTTAAAAGATTTTTTTCCCAATTTATGAATAAAGTGTATGCATCGAAAATGCTGCGCTAAAATGCATGCAATTTTATAATTTGTTTGCTAAATTGTCCTTTTGCGATTTAAAACTAACGAGATTGCGATGTCCAATAAACTCCAGTTTCAGCAGTAATTGTTCGTTGGTCGAACAAAGAAAGATATTTTGCTTTGCTCTTTCACTCAAATGGCGAATTCTCAGCATTTGCTTTTATAAAAAAGGTGTATGCTTTACAGGAACCAACACAGATCAAAATTCCGCTTGGAATAGAAGAGTATATATATGTACTGTATATATATAAGGCAGCAAATGGTACAATGTAACAAATGAAACAAGTAAACAAAATAGGCATACAAAGGATATATCCGAGTATATTAACAGTGAAAACGGTCTAATAACACAAATAACTGGATGAACGGAGTTAAGACTAATGGCATGCGGACTAACCTAGATGTCGAATACAATTTGCATAGACCAAATTGAAACATTGAAATATTTTCTAGCCTAATTTCTTAGTGTAAAACTATATTCAACGTCCTATTTCGCTAGGTTTTTTAATCTTAACTGTAGTACTGGTGTTTATAATAGCTTAAAGAAATGGGACTCATGCTTGATTGTATTATAGCGACCTATAGTTTCGAAATGCGAGGGTATTAGTGATTTACGATGAATACGGTTTTTGTGCCATGTGAAAGCACGATGAAAGAACGAACTTGTAATGACTGGATGACAGTGTTGCTGGCAGTCGGTATTCTCATCAATGTCCACCTAACGCCACCATTGGAACGAAACATGATCCACAGACGGTGTCATGCATGCAGTGAAGTCAGTTTTATTTCACAGCTGAGCTGCCATCATACGCGTCTTAGAAATGTCCTACCATCTTTTGAAGTTTGACAGAGAAACATTTTTGTCTTTCTTTCATGAAATATTTTAAAATTCGCTGGAATGAAGCTGCCATTCATAAATCTCACGCACCATTTTGACAATTTTAAATATCTCTTGTAAATTAGTTAGCCCATGCTATGTTGTGATTTATGAGTGGCTCTGAACCAAAGTTACGCAAGGTCGGTATGCAAGTTGACATCAACAACATTGGTAACGACAGTCTTTAGTTTTATGATTGTATGCGTCCCATAACGCGACATATCATGATTTGTTTCATTTGGGGAGCCCCTGAAGCAGCAACCTTTGCTGTATACCAACCTTGCGTGAACTGGTTCTTACCTCAATAATTCTTCCTATTAACAAGGAAGTTGAGATGTAAAAACATGCCTTTCATTAATAATTTTACGCACAAACAATTGCATTTTTACAGGATGAGACATAAGTTAACTATCGCAAACCATTTAAATGAAATTGTTACTAGGACACACATAATATTAAATTTGTAAATAGAAGATCGGATATGGCAACTATCCTGAAAATTAAGCCCATGCTGCAGAGATTTATGGTTATACAATGCATGGTTACGCATTTTAATCAGCCTACCAGTAATTGCTTTGATATATGATTTATGATTATCAATTTGTCTCACCCTGAATAACCAAATAAAAAATAGAGAAAAAAAACCTTCCATACCGAAATCCATCATTTCTAGTACTGACAATGCATGCATAAACATGGTCGATCAAAGCAGTTTTTCGTTTGTCGCGTTTAATCGCAAAATCTGGAATAAAGTTGCGAAGATTATTGTAAACATTTTTCAAATCTGTGTGTGCCATCTTGTCATTCAGTAGTGAAAACTGGAAATTGACGGATTTTGGGTGGTTTTTTTTTATTACACGCTGCATCACTCTGTCAGTGAAGAGTGAATGTGAAGGAATAGAAAGCAAAAAACCGGAATAAGCAATGTTGCATTTTAAATGATGTGATTATGCAAATGAGTATTTGGAAATGATTGCATTGCAGTTTCATATTGCGCGTGCGAGAATAGCCTCAAAAAAGCTCCGAATGACTTACGATTAACACGGCTGACTGACATACATTGGAACCCTTGTTTCGCATGCAAGCTTGTTGATTAACCGCATGACAAACAATCAAAGAGCCCGTGTTCAAAATCTCCTTCGCATAAGTGAAATCTCATCGAGTTTTCTCGAAATCGATGGATCGGACCGATGCGAACGAGGCTCGAGTCGGTCTGCTTTCGTATGAGACAACTATAAAGTTTGCAACAAATACACGTATACACGTACACAACATGGAGATAACACGCCAACTGGTGGTCCATTTACCAAATACTGCATGCGGCATAAAACCCTTCAGAAATCGCCGAGTGACCCTTGTTTGTTTGTCAATAAATTAATACGGTATAAGGAAGTTGCATGGCAAGTTACACTGAAACAAAGTCACACTGCGTTTTATAGCTAATTTTAAGCTAAATTCAACATGTACAGCGGGATGGGACGACCGGGGCGGGTTTGTTTAGGTCGGCCATTTCCATTCGCTGACGCTCCATTTCGTCAAATCTGCTAGCCTATTGAAACAATGTGGGACGATTAGTTACCGCACTATTTGGTTACTGATGTCTATGAATAGTTATTAATCACACTTTGTTATGCATTGAAAAATGTAAGACGTCATATTTGGGCCAAAATTCAATTAAACCCAACTGAGTTCAAAAATCCACTAAAGGAACGCGCCTTTTTTTAAACCGATTAATTCACTATACTCAGTACAAAACTTTTGTCCGAGTACCCCTAATATAGAAAATAATAAAGCAAGAAAATCCTATTTTAACATTTTTATCATTTTATGTTAATACTACAGTATATCAGTTTTATGATTCTATCTTTTAAGAAATCTAATCGTGCCTATTTTCTACGTTTTTTCTAATTTTGACCAAAATATGGCCCTCAATATTTCTGTTCCTTGTACCAGTTATTACATTTTGGGTAGGAGCACGTTGAACTTGTTACCAGTCGTTTGACAACCAGTGTTGCTTAGTGGTACCATGCAATGGCATGCACTAAGCGACACTGGTTTTTAAAAATGTCGCTTGAAAACCAGTGTCGCTTAGTGGTAAGCGTCTGCAATACCACTAAGCGACACTAGTTTTCAAGCGACTGGTAACAAGTTCAACGTGTTCCTACCGATTGGCGGATTGTACCATCATAAGATTCCGTAGCTTATAAATACGCGTACATGTACCTGTAAATTATTCTAACAGGCGGGACTTACCCGCCTTTCTCTTCTTCCTCGTATCTCTCTCGCCAGAGTCAAGAAGGCCTCCTGAATATTAATATTGTTTTTGCAACTCACTTCATATAAAGGAATTTCAAAACTGTCGGCTAACTGCAACATAAAATCGGAGAAATTTAATCTTCATTGGTGCAACTGAACTTCAATTTATAGAATGTTATGCGGTTACCTTTTCCCCTCTTTCAGTCTCAATTGCTCGTGAATTAACAGCATCGCATTTATTTCCGACCAAAACTTTGACTACATCGGGAGAGGCATTCTGAAGAAAAGAATGTAAACAAAAATTTAAATTTATTGTTAACTATCAACCAGCTTGTATTTCTTATATCGAAATCATCGTCGTTACAAATTCTCTAACTGTACCAGATGTTAGCATTCCAAAAATGTGAACTTGTTTTGTGAGTTTTGCGTTTCTGAATGACACTGAATGCATTCAATCCAGTGCTATGCATGCAGTGAATTTGTGATTGAAATGTAATAGAATTTACACTCGATGTGATAAGATAACGCGACACCCGGTAACAGTCAGAATATGGGGGAAAAAAGATATAGATGATTTAGGTACGTGACAATGGAAATACCTCTTCAATATTTCTTAACCAGTAGGCCAGATGATTAAAGGAGTCTAAATTTGTAATGTCGTACATCAGAAGTATTCCCTAATTTCATAGAAAAAAAATGTTATCATTCACTATCTGCAAACACTTCATTAAGCTTAAAATAATCAAGAGAATTTTAACAAATATGTTATCTGGTATTTATTTTGATTGTTAATCGTACATGGTCTCTGTTTGAGTAATTTTTGTTAAATTGTTAAATGATGAACAAATTATCTTACCATAGCACCTTTGCAGGTAGGAAGAAATGCAAGTGCGGTTATAAAAGATAAAACATATTTAAAATTCAGTTTCATTTTGTAAGAATCTTAGTTTTTTTTTCCTTAATAAACGTGTGTGTTTATACAAATCTATGCCAAACACGAATGGTCATTCGAAATATAATAATACAAAATGTAGACTTACCACGATAATAAGCAGTGGTCAGGGTGCGAAATCTCTCTTGGCCAGCCGTATCCCTTTGTTTAGAAACGGTTGAAAACATTTTTAAGCAAATGATTCTTGGAACATTATTGAAAATGCAATTCAAATGTAAATAATCTTATTAAAAACGTATACCATATCTGTAATTTTATGGGAGTGCCGTCCAAATTGATTATTTTCTGTTTGAAATCGATACCTGCATATGAAAAACATTCTAAGTATATTCCTCGATTAAACAGTTTAATAAAGATTGTTAAGGAACATACCGTATACGTTTAACAGACACGTTATAATATACTGTACATGTATAGCCTACATGTTATATGATTAAACGAGCTGCCGGTTGAACCAATATCTTAAAATAAACTTGAAACTTATGCTCCTTAATCGCGTATTAAATTATTATTGATACGCATTTTTTTTTTAAAGTTCGCTTGATTTTAAGCACTTTCTTACCATTTTTCAAAACCAAAAGAAAAATCGTCCGTGCCAAATGCATAACATAAAATTTACATTTTTTCTTAAAATTTGATTTACATAAAATGTAAATACTGTATATAATACGCTTTTCATTAAATTTTACCCAAACGTTTACGCGTTTTATAGGTTTCAATTAGGCTCCGTGCCAAAGGCATACCATAAAATTTACAGTTTTTCTTAAAATTTGATTTACATAAAATGTAAATACCGTATACAACGCCTTTTCATTAAATTTTACCCAAATGTTTACACGTTTAATAAGTTTCAATTAAGCTGCGTGCTGATCTACATGTGTGTATTTACACATGTACTGTATGTAAAGTGTGTATCTTTACATGCATGTTTACTTCAAGTAAACGGTCACTTCTCGGTATTTACAGACTCGTTTTAATGTCTATCGATAAGTTGAAATATTAAGGTCATGTCTTTAACCAGATAGATTACTTGTGTCCCGAGGATTTTTTGGACCGAGCTTTATAGGCTGTACGTAAAGGTTTAGGTCGATTTTACATAGTGTCCCATAAATTTTACCCTGCGCTGACCAAGCAGCCGCTACTTTTTCTTCATTCTCACACCGTGGTTGTTCATAAACGACATCTGTATATTTTGCGATTTGGAGAAGCAAATACTAAACGACTTTTAAAAATTTAATTTTAGGATGCTATAGCCTTTGTGACTGACTTATTTGCTATTTTGGCTCTATTTTCGGAAATATCGCGGGCATTATTTATGTTAAAAACGACACGATGAACGTGGTGTTTCCACGAATCATATAAAAAAAAACAATTTAACCATAATTAAACATACTTTTCAAGTTGGAGTCACTATGACTTTTTGTATTTTTAGTTAGTTTAAAGGGTTAATATGGAACGGCTTTAGAAACGGTATGGCATATGTTAAGGTTAACATACTCTAATCCCTCGAGTATAGTCCGCCCTCATGTATAGTCCGCACTTTTTTTTCCAAAAAATTAAAAAATCATAGATAGTCCGCCCCTCTGTATAGTCCGCCTTTTGCATTTTGCACCATAAACAGAACCTTTGTTGTTTGTGTGGTTTATATAATTATACCGAATGTACTGCAAAGTATATTGAATAAAATGTTCCGTTTTATAAAATACGGAATATTTGTAATGAGTATTGTACCAATTCACCGTAATACGGTACCAGTATTTTGAGTCTGAACACTTTTCTGACACTGGTCAAAAAACCTTGTATAGTCCGCGGACTATACTCGAGGGATTAGGGTATTAAAACTGTCAGTAGAGGTGATAAAAAGTAAATTACATAAAAGTTGGATATCGTAAAAATGCTGTAAATGATGCTTAAGCAGTTCTATGTTTGTTCAACTTGATGGATTTAAACAACACAAGGGATGTGAACTATATACATGTATCAAGCGATGCATTTTCGATTTTGCCAAACTACAGACAGTTTATAAATAAGGGCAATGATTTATTACACTTTTGTTTCTGCATATTTCCTTCATAGCCAAGCTAAACCAACAAGTTGAAGCTGTGCCATATGTTGTCGCCTATTATTAACGCTGCAGCTTTTATATGCGTCATAAAATAAAATCATGATGAGCTCTGACTCACTTTCAACGCCTACATTTAAATACACGATCACGAATAAATGCGTTTGCACGAAACGTACCTTGATTTTAATAATTAAACCCTTATTTGATCATAGTTTGCATACATTCATCGACTTCATAATTAAGGCGAATTATTTCAAAAGACGGAATTACTTTATAGCGAAGATAAGCCTGTCATGTTTATGATTCATGGCGTACTTCGTCTTATCAGTCTTCCGGAATATGCAAATACTTAAATTTTTACAGAAGGGAAATGCTCGTTTTTACAACTCGTAATTTTGTACGAAAACAATCATGCTAGCAAACAATTACGTTCTCGTCCACCATCACATTCTTACAAAATAAATTGTAAGAATATTGGTTAAGACTGTTTGAATATTTATCCTGCCATATCAATGTGATTTTGAATTTGTTAACACGTCCTTGCCTTATATAGTTTTCATTGTTTCTCTATTAAATTTTCGTTTAAAATATTCAAATAAAAAAAGAATCTTGTCGTGTGATGTAGTACTTTATAAAAAATCTATTAGTTACAGGCAATAAGTCCTCAACTTAATGAATAGCGAATAGGCCTCGTTTGATAAGTTCACAAATTGTTGACTTATTCAATTAGCTTGATAATATACAGAAAATGTTAAAAATCTGGTGTAAAGTTGCCAAATTATGGAAACGATGACCTGTACGGCCTACCATAATTTAAAAAATTGACACTTGTTCGTGCCACAAATAAATAGCATTCAATCGTAAAAAATGGTGTTCAATGATTCCTAATATCAGCACATGTTATTGTAGTTATGGAAACAAGCTTTTTTTTCTACTGTTAAATGCCAACCACTTCAAATAGATCTTCTTATCTTATTTATCTTATCTTGTTTATGGGATTTGCTCAATCCAAGCACTATTTTAAAGTCAAAGTGGAACACGCAGTGAAACATTTCGTTTTATTAAATATTGTTAGTTTTACGGTATACACACGCACATAAAATGTATCGAAAGAAAATGTCATCTGTTGGTGTTATTGCGAGCAACCCCTTCACCATTTGGGTTTTATTTATCACCTTAGGGATAGTCGCCATAAAACGGATAACATCATAAAGGATCATCAATAATCCGAGTTCGATTATTAAGTCTATTCTCGGTCTTTACCTGGCCTCAACAGTTTCGAGAACGAAATTTCCCGTTTTTAATTGATGTTGAATTAAAAAAAAAAGAAATTCAAGGCGTAGCCCCTGTTGAAGAGCTTAACGGCAAGCCATACATATTTCATGACGTTTAAAACCCCCTGCGTTTAATTTAGACATGGTAATCACGTTCAGACAAATTCAATACTTAATTCGCTTACCAATTGTCGAAATATACGTGTCATAATACCTTTCATCGCAAAACCTGTGCACTATACACGTTTTTCCCACATTACTATCTCCTAATACGAGTATCTTGTATGTTGCTGCAAAGTCGACCGCCATCGTGCATTACTTTTAATATCTGCGAGCAAACAATGGCATCCATATCAAGCTCCCATGTTCCCTACAAATAATCGATTTCTCCCTAGAAAGGATTCATCTGATAGATAGGGAGGGTAGCGTGAGAATTGGATGTTGCAAGGCGAGCTCTCTGCCAATTGAAAACAGAAACTGTTTGCATACAGTATTTTCAAAGGGAACCACCATATATCACGCAAAGTCAATTCAGGGTTCCTCCAGAAATTTCATTTTCAACTTCCTTGACTTCTCCAGGTTTTAAAAAAATTTCCCTGAACAATGACAACGTGAAAAATTGACATTGTTAAATTGTTTTTTAAAAATTTGCTGACGACAATTTTTAAAATTAACATAGAAATTTTTCTAAAAATTTAAAAAAGTTGCATGAAAATTTTTTAAAATGGGAAAATTTTGTATTCGGGAAATGTTCAAAATTTGTGCTCGGAAAAAGGGAAAAATTTTGCAATTTTGTCCTCGGAAAATGTGTAAAATTTGTACTCGGAAAACCTGGAGAATTTTAAAAATTTGTACATGGAAAACGTGGAAAATTTTCCAAATCTGAACTCCGAAAATGTGGAAATTTTTTTGAAAATTTCTACTCGGAAATTGAGCCCTGAACTAATCTTGTATAAGTATTAATTTTGGATCGCCATGACTGCGTTGAAATTCCCTGACTTTTTCAAAATAAACCATTCTTCCCTGACTTTTCCAAGTGATTTTTAAGTTCCCTGACTTTTCCAGGTTTTCCAGGTCTGTGGGAACCCTGCAATTTGGTAGATGTTTTTTCTTTGCAAGTATACAACAAAAATATCAATCGAGAAGATACAGCAGTTTCAAAACTTCAAAAATTATCCGTAGCAAAACGTCGAACCCAAGAATTAAACTACAGTATCAATGATTTGAGGATAGAATAAAGAAGATGTGAGTGGTAGTTGTAATTTGAAGTTGCATTTAAAAAAAATGTTATTTATCATCATGAGCTTCCTGAATTTGTGAAATTGCAAATCATCCAACTTACGAATGGATCAACACGTTTTCAATTTATTTGAGATAATAAAATAATGAAATAAGCTATGCAGATTGGAAAACTTGCAATAATTGCATTTATTTAAAGATAATCTTTTCAGGCTTTGTGTCAAGTTAAAAATTGTATACTTCTTAAAAAAACTGGAAATTAAAACTCAACTTTTCATGATTTTAAGAATGATTACGATATTCAAGCCTACCATTTGCAATAAGTTTGGAAATAAAATAAGTTTAATCTTAATTTTACATAACTTTTCCGTGTGTCAAATGACACTTTCAACATTGAATAAAAAGTTATTGAAGTTATGTGCATTTACATCGCATGTTTCCCGTTTCTTAAGGTAAACTATAAAAGGTTTTTTATGTAGAGGGTGCAACAAGAATCACTATTGCTGCAGCTTCTGCAGATATGCTAGCAAGTTTAAGATGAATACATCTACCGCCTTGATATCCACCATGTGCAAAAGTGTGCACACATTAAGCATCTTTAATTTAATGATGAAATAGACATTCCAATCGTTAACGTAAAAGATGCTTAATGCGCGCACCCTTGATTACCTGACATATATCAAGGTGGTAGTTGAATTCATCCCACTCTTTGCTGAGTTTGTTTCAGTTCTAGGAAAACATGCACTATGATGCATATAACATCAAGTTTTTTTAATTCAATGTTGAAAGTGTCTTATTTTATCTGTGCTAACCATGCATTATAGCATCACTTAGTTTTTTTTAACCATTTAATTGTTTTAGAAGTAGTTAATATTAAAATGAATGATGGTGAACCATATAGTAAAAGCCCTGAATAAATGGATGAATATTAAGAGTAGGCCTATTAAAAAAGTAAAGCTGCTTCACCAAACTTGAGAACTATATTAAATACATTTATCATGAATTATTCAATTAAAGTACAAACATTATTGTGGCAAATCTTTATTATATATTTCTTTTACAGAGTCGATTGAATCCTCATAAAAATGACAAGACAACAGAATTTTTTTAGGAATTAGCCAGGGGGCCAATCCATATATCGTTTGCCAAGTACGTGGATGTGAAGATGATAAACAGTCTGTCCGCCTTCATTCCCATTATTTATCACAACCCGAAAGCCATTATCCAGTTTCTGCTGTTTAGCAATCTTCCTAGCAACGAGCATTAGATGGCCAAGCAACTAGAGATTGAAAGCATTTGTAGTGTACCACATGATCAGTTTCATAGTTTGATATTAGAATATAATCATGCATACCTCTCCATCATCATCTTCGGCATCAGATAACTTCTCAATTGGCTTCAGAGGAACGACTAAAAAATGCACAGGTGCCTGTGGGTGAGCATCATTGAAGACAATACACTGTGGAAGAAAAAAATGTATTTGGGTAAGTAAGATTCTTAGAACTGTTTCCTTAATGCTGCAGATTTTCCAAGGATGGCAGAGAAATTAGTCCAAATACTTGCTATTTTATTAACATGACCAGGCAAGGTGGCTGAATGGTTAGTAATAGCCTTGTACTAGGTAGATCCAGGATTGATTCCTAGTTGTTGCCGGTCAAGTCTCGCCTTATGGCGAATTTGATTGGGCCCACTCGTGCAGTGCCATTGGCTAGCCAGTGCGACTGGAAGTCGTGAAATTTTTGGCGCCGTGTAAACTCAAGACCTCACCGGTCCGCCATTTTGGATACACTGCCTACACCGACTCTTTCGTCAGTGTATTTTTTAGTACACTCAGTGCAGATATTGAACCCAATTGAAGAAGGTACGTAGGGCGCACTTACTACACTGAAGTATGGATGTTGCCCAACCGATTGAAACGAGTGTGTACACTTTTTGGCCCAATCAAATTCGCTATTACCGCCATAAGCCTTCCCCCCCCCTCCCCGCAATCATGCGATAACATAAATCATGATGACAACCCACCTCTATCTCTCTCTGTGACAACCCACTAAATCATTACAAGTCCTCAGTGCGATGATTACTCACTAAACTAAACTAAACGCAACGGTGAACGAAACATGCAAACTTCATAATTTAATGCCATCTCTTCCAATGGAAGAAGTTGGTATATGAAACCTCAGATAGTCAGAAAATAATACTATATGTACAGTATATGTATATGCATTTGCTATAAAAGTGGTCATGGTAAAAATTATTTTGGTACTTGCATACAAGTACATGTAACTAAAACCCGTGCACATTTTGTGGACATTGTGAGCTCACTCAGCTCAGCATCAAAGTAGTGGGTTGATCGATCACCACAGTAATCAAAAAGACCAGTAGAGTAACTCCGTGTCGGCACCTTTGATGTTCAAACGGCGAGAACGAGTGAAGCGTGCCACACAGCACAGTATGCATACAGATAGTATATAAATGAGTGAACGGGGAAAAAAAACTAGTTCACTGAGTGAACTACGCCGTTTCGAACTAGCGAACGAAGAACTACATGTATTTAAGTGAAGTAGGAGTTAGTGAACGACTTTTCGCTCTTAGGGGCCACTAAAAAAGGACGTCCTCAAAATTTTCCCAAAACTAGACTTCCCCCTACCCCGTTCGCATTGTGTCCGGTCAATCAAGACCCCCATTCGGACGTTCGAAACTTTAAGGATTTTTACTAGGGAAAACGTGGAAAAATTTGCCAATTTGTACTGGGAAAATTTGAAAGTTTGCAAATGGACCCTGAGCTTTTAAGTTCTCTGGCTTTTCCAGGGCTGAAGGTACCCTGTTTACTGACTTGTGCAATACCGATATTGCGCTCAATTTCCCTTTTACTCTGGGAACTGATTTTATTTGGCATTTTTTTTTTATCATCAAGTGGACGTCCGAGTACAGTATACAAAATACCAGTATGTGCACATGCATATGTGCAGCACATGATTTGCAGCGCCAACAATCCGACTCATGAGCGAAATGCATTTATCGTATCACTCCTTTCAAACGGATTGCTATATAGGCCTACTTAGCCAATTAGGAAGTAGTATGTAACCCTATGGCTATATATGTAGAAGGAGTGACGCATCACCAACGATACGATCATATCCCGCCGGAAAGTATCGGCACAGTATACTGTGGTACTGTATCAGGTCTAAAATGCGCATTAAACCACGCCCATTTTTTTCCGGGACATTTCATATCCAGGCCGGCCGCCGTATTAATTCTTGCGCTGCAGTCGTATTTTCGGGACAGGGGGACATGAAAGGCACCGACACAGAGTGCACATACTTGTATTTCGTATACCAATCCCTCCCCCTGTCCACAATGTGTCCGTGACTCAACCTATCCCTCCCTACCCCCTACATGAAGATTGGATTGGATTACTGAGGCATATGGCGAATTTCACTTGTCAAAATGAGTACACCCAGAGTACACGAGTGTACACTTGGAGTACACAATTGTACACTCGTGTACTCCGAGTGTACTCTTTTTGGACAAGTGAAATTCGCCATTAGTCCTTTGAGGCGGACCCCTCGTTAGAGGGCGTTACCAACTGAATGGGGACTCATTCCCCACTCCTACTTCATTACTACAACACTACCTCAATACTACCTCAATACTACTTCAAACCTCTATACTTCTTCAATAAGGGATAGGACGGGATGAAATAGGAAGACGGTCATGGCCGATTTAATATGGAACTATCCCAGCATTCGCCCTGGAAGGATTGTGGGAAACCATGAAAAACCACAATCGAGGATAGCTGATCCAGGAATCGAACCTGGGTCTACCGAATGTGAGACGATAACGCTAACCTCTAAGCTACCTCACTCGGTTTGACCTGGATTGGATTAATGTAGCTTAGTCCTTTGAGACGGACACCCATTAGGAGGCGCTACCAACTGAACGGGGACTCATTCCCCACTCCTACTTCAATACCTTAATACCACTTCAATACTTCTAGGGATAGGGATAGGACGAATGGGGATAGGAAGACGGTCATGGCCGAGGAACTTTCCCGGCATTGCATGGCCCTGGAAGGAGTGTGGGAAACCATGCATGAAAAGCCACACCCAGGAATCGAACCTGGGTCTACCGAATGTGAGATGAGAAGGCTAACCTCTAAGCTACCTCACTCGGTTACCTGGATTGGATTACTGTAGCCTAGTCCTTTGAGACCTACGAGATACCTACCTCCTTTTTGAATGGCCCCTTATCATACACCATTCCTGTGCGGCGCTGCGAGCTCATAGCTAGGTAAAAGTGGGCGGAGTCATCATACTGGTCTTTTAGAATCCTGGGATCGCTCACGTAGGTCAAAGCAAATTTTAATAAAAAGGGGTACTCAAACAGCAGTTGCCATTGGTAAAATGGCACATTTGAGTTTTGCCAGTTGTGAAGTCCTTGCAGTGTATCGATTTTTCACGTACAGGTGATTTCACGTTCGCGACTGTCAAAGTGCCGTTCGCTTTTGTCTGCATGCATAATGAGTACCTTAATAAAATTTGAAAGAATACTAACCTTGTCATCTTCATAAAGGATAGTAGCTGGTATTTCCTTCCTTATTATTTTTCCGAAAATAGTATTGCCACCTTTGACAACGTCCCCCATCTTCAACAGTCCGATGGTCTGAACAGTGGTACCGAAGCAGACCCCGATAATCCTAACCAACAATCTCGAACAATCTACATGAATATCATAGCATACGACTATCCTAACTACGCATCTATGGGAATATAGCGCCGAGTCGCCGATAGATATTACAAAATTTAAACCAACCTATAATTAATAATAAAAAATTTATTTAATTTGTATCTTTGTCTTCAATTTTAAAAACAATAATTTGGAAAATTAATTTTGCCATTTTCCCAGAATTTATTTCACTTGACCGTCGGTGACCTTGCAAATGACTCATATCCGTTCATTTTTGGAATGTGAAGCCGAGTACTTCCGGTAAAATCAAAAGTGAAAACATGGCGAAGACTTATGATTATTTGTTCAAATTATTGTTAATCGGCGATTCTGGGGTTGGAAAAACATGTGTTCTTTTTAGATTCTCCGAAGATGCATTTAATTCTACGTTTATATCTACCATAGGTATGTTTAGTTTTATGAGAAACTGGGACATTGTAAAACCAGACTATAGGAGTACGGGAAAAAAAATGAATGAGACTTGAGTGTATTCAAAGTGACGTAGGTCTGGGGAATGCTTTAAGCCTACAGTCGTAAATTTATGATTTATCACACCTATTTTGCCATATGTTTGGGAATGATGATGGAAGGGGCAGCTTATTTTAACATAACTATTAATATTGAGGTGTGAGTTTGCTCTTAATGAAATAGTCATGTACTGTAGCTAAAAGTACAGTACTGTACGTCTGTATAGGCTATATATAGTCAGTACATATGTGCAAATATGAATTTATTTAGATTTATTGAGCTTTAATTGTCCTCAACCTAATATTTCTGCTAATTCCCACCTTTAGTGTATCTACACACAAAAAATTGATTCAAAATACAGGTATAGGATTGATAAACAAAGGCCCATATGGTTCTATGATCCGCTAGCTGGGAATACGTTCGGAATGAGGCTGGAGATGGAATTCGCGAACTAAACGTTAGAGTGATTATTAAAAAGTTTATGTATTAACAAAGTAATTACCAAATTAAGGCCCGGACGAAAAACGGGAACACTGCAGGGCGAAAAGAA
>JAQGBX010000999.1:0-28383 GCA_034698745.1 Megaphyllum sjaelandicum
GAACTGCCCGTTTAATGCTTAATGACCCTAGGTCACGGCGCCACTGCGCCACCCAGTGGTGACCTCGACACCACACCTGTATATGCACAACTTTGAAAAAAAAAATTTGAACAAATAAAACTATGGATGTGCTATAGATATTAAATAAATATTACAGTACGCAGTAAGATAGACGTGTGATTTATTTTTTATCAGAAATTATTTTCCAGAAATACCAGGAAATGAAATTCTCTGCATCACAGAAACTCTGCCTTTAAGTGGAAAACGTTAATATGGTCATATGTGGGTGTATATATGCCATATATGATTATAAATGGCCCAAATATGGCCTATATTAAACATATACATAAATCCATATATGGCCCAGTTTAAGAAATAAATCATTAAAAAACCTCAAAATAAAGCCATATATGGCCAGATATAGCCCATATACATAGCATCACATAAAGATCCATTTAGATAAAGCCATATCAATGTAAAATGTCAAAAATGTCATGATTACATGTACAGTGTATTAATCAATATGTCTATATACAGTAAATAATTTTATACAAAAATGGTTATTAGGCCTTAATAAAATAGATTCAAGAATAACAAAAACTAAAACTGCATAAATACTGTTTTATCAGCTAGGTAATAGACTTGCCTTGACAACAAAAATTACATGTATAACTTGTCATTGGAAACAATATCCATATCTGGAGATATGTCTCAAATTTAAGCATATGGACCAAACCTGCCCAAATATGGCATAAATGGACCATATCTGGCCAAATATGGCTTAATGGACCATATCTGGCAAACATGGTACAATTATGTATGCATGGCTATAAATGAGATGTGCTATATATGGCCCATATATAATTTTTCCACCCGGGTAAATTAACAAGCAATCTAAAAAATACATTTAAATTTAAGTGTTTTAATACGTTTTGTAAAACATGTTTTAAAGACATATTTTATAAGTTAACAAATCTCAATGCAATGCAAATTAATTTAGGTCCATATACAGTGTGTATATTTAGCAATGAATTTTAAAACGCTTAATTCAACATTGCCATAAAACCGTATCATATATATATATTTTGTTAAATCTGTTTAAAATAAATTTTACAAAATGTATAAACATTGCAAAATAAATACAATTGTAGGGCCTACCATAATATAATGCATAAAGAATTAAAAAACTTATTTGGAATAAATTAGCACTATGGAGATGTATTTTACATGCTTTAAAATATCATATTTAATGCAATCTAATTATTAATGAATTTCGTGGATTTTAAAAAAATATTGTAAAATAGGTTTGCACTTATTTATCAAAATATAGTTACAAACAATACATATGCGTGACATATATAAATAATTTGGATGTTCCAATCCATAATGATGCACATTTTAAATAATTTTTAAATGTATTTTAAACTATTATAAAATACATTTTTCCGAAATGAATTTTCAGAAACATTTCCATTACAGAAAATATATCTCAAAAGCTTTTTTGGGATGAGGGTACAGCGTATAATTAATAAAAATAAATTGTTAAGCTGGATTTCACCTTTTCTCTTCAAGAATCTATAAGAGTTTGTATACCCCGGGTGGAAAAATTACATATTGCCATGCAGACATGGGTTAAGTATGCCATGCATGGTTCCAAATATTGCCATATCTGAAAATCGCCATATGTAGTTTATTTAAACATGGTAAGATATGCCTTTACATATGGCCATAACTCTAAATCTGGCCATATCTGAGGCATTCTGGCTAATTTTTGGTCTGGCCATATCTGCAAATCTGGAATATTTCTGGCCATGCTTATTTCTAAATTTGAATAAATATGGCCATATCTCCAAATCTGGTCATATCTGAGGTATTCTGGCCAATTTCTGGTCTGGCCATATTAAAAATGTTTTGTATATGGCCATATATATTTTTTCCACGAGGGGAGTTTGACTGTCGAAGTGACACACTCTATTTAAGTGACTATCCCCGTAATATCGCTTAATTTAGAGAAAACACATTTTGACATTGACACTCTACAAACAATCAAGAAATTGGAAACTTTGGGGCGAAAATGGTTAGATATATAGAAACAATTGTAAAGTAGTTAATTTTACCTTAATTGTAGCTTTTATTTAAGATGATCGCGAGCGCTGACATTTTTTTAAGCGGACCACAAAAGAACGTAGATACAAAAACGACGTAATTTTTTCCCGGGAAAAAACGTCCAAAATAGATGAAAAAAAACCCATTTTCATGCAACCTGCAATTGGTGACAGAGTTCTCCATTTTGCTAACTGGTATCATATGGCAGATGATGTTATGCAGCGTTTCTGGAAAAGCGATGAGTTCATAATATCAACAACATCAATCAAGTTTGATAGACGTTTGACATGTTTAACCAGCCTGCGTTTAGTTTAACTAACTACATGTAGTATGACTGTATGGAAGTCCTCTAGCTGCAAAAACAAATGCACGTGGGCATGACATAATGAAATATCTCATTTTATAATCAATTGATTATAAAATTCGACCTTAATATCAATCGTGTCTGAAATATGACTGATGATGGCTCCAACCAGATAGCAAGTGTTATTTAAATGTATAGGGTTCTTGTCCACTGGTGAGGGCGCTGCTGTCAACCATTAACACATCACACCACCTAATGCCGACAATACAGAAACTGAACTGAAAATGGAAAAGTATTTGAGAAATACATGAAAATGACTTGCCGTTAGTAACTTAACATTGATGTTTACCACCCGGCTTATGGTTTAAACTATTTATGTTAAATTCACATCATAAAACTGAACAAAGATTTGAATTCGTTGTTTACTTGGTTGGTTGGTCAATACGAAGAAATACAGCTTGGTTTCACCAGAGAATACGTTTGATTAATGCTGGGATTTAACAGTACATAAGGCATAAATGACAAACAAAACTATAGCTTTAAAGGACACTAGAGCATAACTGTGCTATACTGCATGCAATTTTTACAACACACAAGTACTTGTAGAACTACATTTGGGAATGCATAGTAAATGATGACGTATTCTGATGATAAGGTCGTCATCAGAATTTTAATGAATGGCGTCATCATTAGAATGTAACAAATGACTTTAACATCAACATTATTATAAATGACCCCATCATAAATTGTAATGAATGACGCGTCACCAAATAAATTGAAAATAACGCCATAACAAATTGAAATTTGTGACGTCATTATAAATGTGATGCTTTACGTCATCACAACTTTGTATGAATGAGGTCAGAATTTTAATGAATAATGACATCATTTACTATGTTTACGTCATAGTAACTAAACTTAAGACGTAGTACGTTCAACGTCAAAAAGTAAAGAAAAAAGAAATTATAGGTGTGTATCAGCGGCATATACAAATGTTTTACAGCACATGTTATGAAATACAACGTTTTAAAAATTTTAATACATTTTCATACATTTAAAAAAAAAAGTTTATGAGCATGGCACCAACTTACATTAAGAAGGAAATTATTTCAGAAGTTGCTTTTCAAAATTCTACCATAATACTGATCAAGGTCTTAAGCATAATCCTTTATTTTTAATTACTGACAACTAATAGTTAAAAACTCGTATACAATGACGCGGTCAATTTTTAAAAAAATGCGTAAAATTATGTACGATGTTTGCAATAATATTAGTCAGCCACAGACGAACTTGCGTCTACTCAATATGCAAATATGAGTGGTCTATTAACCAGTTAAAAAATTGGACTGATGTAGTGTTTTGCTTAAACGTGCGTCATAGTGCCGGCTACGCCAATGCGGAAAAGTTTGTAAAAATGCAAGGTAGGGCTTGATGTTTGCAGCTGTTTAAATAAGGCAGGTGGCGTGAAACACGCTGTATAAAATGCGACGTCTAAAGCTATTCAGTATCGATCCCTCAGGAGCCAATCATCACAACACATCATTGAGATTTCCTGCTCACCTATTGGTCTACGATCGCCTGAAATTAAGCGGAATTTCCAATTTTTCAAAAAATGTATTCCAAACTTGTGACTGCTGTTCTGCTGATAGCAACATGCATTCAATACGTTGCGATGGTAAGGATCTTGCTTTATTTCCTACGTTCATAAATAAACACTTGTGGTAAGCTATGTCCATGCACACTGAAGGAAACAAAAAGGAACAGTTTGTTGCTAATTGTTGTTATTATTTCTGGAAACAAACTTATGTAAGTTATATAAATATATGTTTCTGGAAGCATAAAATTTTGCAAAAAAATGTGTTTCCAGAAAAAAGTAATAGCATAATGTTTCTCTATGGAGGAAACAAAGACTAACTAAAATTTCATTTTCAACTTTCCTGACTTTTCCAGGTTTTGAGAAAATTCCCAGACAAACGATAATGTCAAAAATGTACCATATTTTCCAAAATCGACACAGGAAAATATCTAGCAACATTTACAAATGAAATTTTGTAAAAATTAACATAGAAAAATGTTTAAACTTTGAAAAAATTTCGTGACATATTTTTTTGTTGAACATTTGACAATTTTGTATTCAGAGAATGCAGATAGTATTGCAAATTTGTCCCCGGAAAACGTGGAAAAATTTTCATCCTCGTACTCGGAAAACGTGGAAAATCTGCAATTTTGTCCTCGGAAATCGTGCAACATTTTGCAAATTCGTCCTCAAAAAAAGTGGAAAATTTTGCAAATATTTACCTGGAAAACGTGGCAAACTTTTAAATTTTGTTGTTGGAAAACGAGGATAATTTTGCAATTTTGTCCTCGAAAAAGGTGGAAAGTTTGGCAAATTTTTTGAGCTTGGAAAACGTGGAGAATTTTGCAACTTTGTCCGAAGAAAATTTTGAAAATGTGTTCTCGGAAATCGTAGAAAATTATACAATTTTGTACTCGACTTCGTTGAATTTCCCTGACTTTTTCGAAATAAGACATTCTTCCCTGACTTTTCCAAAGTCTCGGGTATCCTGTGTTTTTATTACTTAATTTCCACCATTTTATTTGTTAATTTTTTTAATTTTTCCTCTTTTTAATGATTAATTTTTAAAAATTTACCTCGATCGTTTTAATGATTAATTTTACAAAATTTTTCTTGTTTTAATAATTAATTTTTAAAAATGTCTCATGTGTTAAATACTTTGGATAAATTTGAAAAAAGTCATATATTTATTAGTCAATTTTAAAAAAAGTGTCCCTTTTGCATTGATGTCAGTGTTGAGGGGGAAGGAGTAGGGGGGCGCAAATTTAACGTCTTGCCTAGGGTGCATGCTTTCCTTGGAACGACGCGTCAGGAGTACGAGGAACTCAGTGTGGTGAGCGGACTGAGCGGAGGGTCAATGCTGTGAACTAAATTCGATTAAAAATGCCACTAATTGTCCTTGGTGATGTACTCGTTAATGGTTTGACATCCTCATTTTGCAAATAAAAAGGGTTAGAGGGTCAAGAAGGGGTAAATTTGAACATCTCGGTGGATCGAACATTTCATGTGCGTGAGATTGAAATATATGAGGCAAAAAGTCGATGCAAAAAAGCATTTTATTTAATCCCCATTCATCTCAAAAGTCACAATGGTAAAAAAGACATTGGACCGAACAAAGAATGAAAATTTTTAGTGAGTAAAGCGTGAGTAAATGCTCAAATGTGAGAAAGTACGCACCGTCTTGCTCAAACTCGTACAATGAATGAAATTTTAGAGAATGCTAAAGCTCTCTCTCATCTGACTCTCCCCTAGTGAGTAAGATGTTGAGTCAGGTATCACCCTGTCTCATGACCTTACTCACCACTGCAGCTGCTATACAATGTTGTTGAAGACAGGGGCATACACAGGGGCTTCACTGCAGTACACCGTTGTGCTGCACCGCAGCTAACATTCGTTGTTTGCCCCTGTTTTTAAAAACATTTTAACAACATGAAAATTTGACATTTTGTCCTATGTGTTACGGTAAAAAGTTTGTTATTATTTTTTTTTACTCTAAAATACCTTTTGCAGAATTTCCCAGACCTGTGAAACCTGGAAAAGTCAGGGAACTTAAAAATGACCTGGGAGAGTCAGGTAAGAATGGTTCATTTTTAAAAGAGTCAGAGTAATCCAAGTTATCAAACGCATTCATGGCGATCCAAAATTAATACTTCCACATGGTTGGCTCAGGGCCCATTTTTCGAATAGAAATTCGCAAAACTTTTCCACATTTTCGGAGTACAAATTTGCAAAATTTTCCACGTTTTCCATGTACACATTTACACTTTCCGCATTTCCTGAGTATTCATTTGCAAAATTTTCCACGTTTTCCGAGTACAAATTTTCCACATTTTCCGAGGACAAAATTGCAAAAATTCTTACTTCTTCCGAGCAAAATTTTTAACAATTTCCATATACAACATTTTCCATTTTAAAACAACTGAATTATCTGTTAGTAAATTTTAAAAAAACTTATATTTTTCAATGTCAATTTTGGAAAATACGTCAATTTTTCTCGTTGTCATTAGCCAGGAAAAGTTCTTTTAAAACCTGGAAAAGTCAGGGAAGTTGAAAATGAAATTTCTGGGGGAGCCCTGTTTATACTTTTTAATAATGCTACATAAATACTCCTTTTCCTCCTCTCTTAACACTGTTCTATCACTGCCATTGGCAGCCATTTGGAAATTATGAACATTTATCATGTCCTGGTAGCCTGGAGCAAAGTCATCAAGCAAAAACTCACAAGAAAATGAGAATAAGGTAGTTTCGATTTTTATTGATTGTACCAAGTGAGTAAAATGTGAGTATTTGCTGCCACTTTTTGCTCATGTGAGCAAAAGCAATACCAACTTGCTCATATTCTCTCACATTTTACTCTTTGTTTGGCCCATTGTGATTTTACAATTTTACCCGAAGAAACATTTTTTTTTCATTGTCTTCCTGAAATTGGTCAAATTGTAGGCACCAGGACTCTTCCGAAAACATGTTGCCGAGAGAAAATATGTTGATAAAACGTTTACAATTTTTATAAAATCGAATAACTTAACAAAAATGTTGAAATTAGATACCAATAAGCGTCATGTGTTAGTATCTGTTAGAGCTAGTCTGTATAAATTGTTTTGATGTAAAACTACGTCTATGCTCATATTAAAAAAGGGCCTTTTAAAACGGACCACAGTGTTCCAATGGGACAAGCTAGGTGGGCAAAAGTCACTTCCAGATTTTCAGAAATAATTGATTAAATAAAGGAAACAACACCTCTAAACATCCAAATCCAAGAATAGTTTGTCAAATATTCCACAGTGATGTGTCACAGGGTTCCAAAGTAGCTTAATGAGGAAAATGCAAATGCATTAAAGGATCAGCTACATTTTCTCAGCACATTCAACAACATCTAACTGTGAAACCTCATAATTATTTTTAAATGAGTTATGATGGATTTCATTTGTAAGGGTTAGTACTATATTTTATTACATAATACAAATCAGTATATTGATTAAACAATATAAATAAATGTTTTGAAACCATATGAAAAATGCATGTTAATTTTTCTCTGTTTTTCAACTTTAATGGACTAGAAATAACTTGCACCCTCATGTACCCAGGCTAAATTTTTTGTACATACAAGCTGCGCCATTCCTATTTGTAATACAAGGCATTTTAGTCAGCACACTCGAGTACAACCATTTTTTTGTGCTTGGAATGCAGAGGACCTCCACTATTTCAAGAATTGAGTTTTTTGAAAAATGGCTTAAACATGGAAAAAATTAAAGAAATGTTGCAGTTTTCGAGTTTTTTTCAACTGAATTTGATTTTAGTGATACTACTGTAGTGCTGCTGTATTCTTTTATTGAAACGCTGTTGATGACGTCATTCGTTAAAATTGAGATGAAAACGTCATTATAATTTTAAAAATTATGACGTCATTCATTAAATCTTTTTACGATTACGTAATTCATTACGATTTTGCTACTGTAATCATGCATTAAAACGCTGTTGATGACGTCGTTCGTTGAAATTGAGACGAAAAGATCATTTTAATTTTAAAAATTATGACGTCATTCACTAAATCTTTTTACGATTACGTAATTTATTAAAATTCTGCTGCTCAAATCATTCATTTAAACGCCGAAGAATGACGTCACTTATTATTATATTTAAATCCTAACGACATCATCCGTTCGAGTTCTGATGACGTCAGCCATTAAAATTTAGATGACGTCATCCGTTACAAATCTGATGGCGTCAACCCTCAATAATATCATCATCAGGTAATTTATAACGCGGTGAAAACTCGGGCTGTTTCGAATTTCGCAAGTAGTGCACCAGCTGCTCTCTCATGTCCCCGTAGGTGTCCTCGGAGGTGCAACAGAACTTCACGAACTCATCCACTCCGCTCTCGCCGTCCAGAGTATTGATCAGCGAGGGGCATTCCATCCAGAATTCCTTGCTCTGCCACGTATTGTTCTTGATGGCGTTGACTTGCTCCTCCGTCAAACATTGCTCGAAGAGCCAGTCCAAGCGTCGCATTCGACCTCTGCGGACGATGATGATGATTTTTTTCCCTGCACTCTGGCAAAGCTTCAATTTTTACTGGCCGTCAAGAACTCCATCATCACCCCCACGAAACGGTAGCACTTCGAATCCTTTCCCACATATTCGAAGAGGATGTTCTCGATGATGGTAATGCCGGCGGAAGGCCATCCAGTCCTTGAAGAATGCTGGAGGGCTTTGATCCAAAATGATCTGCGCTTGCGCAGATACGGATTACATTCCGTCCCATTGAGGTATTTTACCAGGTCGGCTTCTACCTGCACGTTGGAAGGGCAGGACGAATCTAGATGGGTGGCCGAAAACCTCTTCAGGAACTGTCGCAAGGCGTCGTAGCAGTCACCCTCTATCCCGTGACAATGGGATTTCTCGTAAACTCCTTGAAGCAGAGCCTCCAAACGTTCGTGCGTCAGCAAATGGGTGCTCTTGTCAAACATTCGCAGAAGAATGTCCTGATAGGGCCACTCCAAGAGTGTCACCATGAAAGGCACCGATTTGTGCAGGGCATTGAGCAGCGCTCGCTCCTCTGGATAATGTGAAAGCAGAAAGAGGAACAAACCCGGAAGAACGTTCGAATTCCAGAAAGGGAGTATGCCCATCAGTTCCTTCAGAGGAGGAATCGTTTCTGCTGGGCTCCAGAAATGCCTGGCCCCAACTTCACTGCCGTAAATCACGGCGTTCTGGAATTCGCCGAATCTTTGAGGAATACCTTCCGAGTCTATGTCCATTGTCAGATTCCGTTGGTCCGCCTCGTCCAGGTCCGCGAAGCAGCCCTCGGTGCGCTCCTGCATATAGAACCAGCGCGACAGAAGATATTTGGACCTCTTGGGCACTTCTCTAGTGCTCAAACCCAAGAGCGCCTCCGCGGACCTCTTCATGTCCACCGTGCCCCACGGACACATCCTGATGCACACGTAGATGCTGCTGATGGGCGTATCGGGAGTGTACCTGGAGAAAGCGTCCTTCGCCTTCCGCATGTGCCCGAAGATGGGCTTCACCATGCCGGTCATCTCTAATTTGATCTCAGTGGGAATGTGTAGCTTTTGTATCTTAGCCTTGACCACTTCCCTTTCGGCAACCTCCCACTGGGAGTACTTCTTCCCTTCCAAGTCTCGGGGTACGTTGCATCGAATGAGGTGGCTCACCACTTCCACCATGACGGCCCTCTGAAGATAAAACGGCAGCAAGAAATCCATGGCTGAAATGAACCGGAAATGTTTAGGTGAAATAAAAATTCGTCATACGATGGATAAGATATGATGGAAGAATGAATCGAGGTCTCACAGACATTGCATAATTTGTCGTTATACAGATTGTGTACACAAGTTTTCGTTTTTGAAATGCTAGGTTCAAGGATGTGTCCTATAGTTATCCAATCTGTATTGAGAGTTCAATTTTTTGGACTGCGATATGACCTGATGGTCAGTTCGAAAATAATTCCCACGAATTGATTGTGTTGTTTTCAAGAGGGTCGACCATTGTTCAATTTTCAATAAAAATATTTTTAGACCCAATTTAAGTATTTTCATCAATGAAATCTTTTGTCGGTATTGTTATAACGAAGTCAAGTAGGAATTTTAAATAAGTGCGTTTGTGCGCATCTGGTCCCCACAAAGAAGGGCTCTATCCTAGCTTGAGGTCCGTCATGCCGGGTCAATATAATTTTTAATAAATTTAAAATTAAAATGATGTTAATTAAAATTAAGTAAAAGATTAAAATATTTTAAATCAAGGATAGCATCACAACATTATAGCATTAAGCAGGAAGGGTGGGAGGGAGGAAGTAGGACTCAGGGGAGAATCTCGTTAAATTTCCTGGTTTTTGGGCCCGCCAAAGATCTCGGCCCGCTTCGGGATGAGGGTATACTCATTGGAGGTATTCAAATTGAAGCTTTGTGCATGCCAGTTGTAGCATTTCTGAATACACGTGGGCAAATAAAATGCATTATTTGGTTTGAAAACTGCAGAAGAGGGGGGGGGGGAGTTAAGTGCTCACTTGTTTTATCATGTAGTACCTCCATTAAACAGCTGTAATTCCTGCTTTTTTTTAAATCAATACGACATTTTTGATTCATTTTACTAAAATTAAAGCTTGGTACAAATAAACACAGTTTATTTTTTAAACACAATTATTTAATTTAATTTACGTCAAAAAATCCTGTTTTTTTAAAGAAATTGCCATAGAGCTTGAACAACTAGTTTAGGCAAGTCTTTATAAAAACATGAAAAATACTCAAAAAATCTAAGATTTTTGACATAAAATTCAAAACTTGCCCAAAGTTAGACCAGTTTACATTTTTACTCTAACGATAAAACATAATTTTGGAAATTATTTAATTCAATTTACGTCAAAAAATCTGTTTTTTTTTTAATCTCAGAGAAAGTTAACCACAAATGTAGGCAAATCCTTATAAAAATATGAAAAAATATTCAAAAAAGCTATGATTTATGACAAAATTTAAAAATTAAAGCAAAGTTAGACAAGTATAACTTTTTACACCAACGATAAAGCATATTTTTGGAGATTATTTAATTAATTCAATTTACGTCAAAAAAAAATCTGTTTTTAAAAAAACTATCCAAATCAAATAGTGATAAACTAATAATTCAGGCAAGTTCTCTTAAAAATTAGAAAAATATGCTAAGCGAAATTCCCGAATTCTTACTATCTTTCCTTTATTTTTACCCAACCATAAAACATAATTTTGGAAATTATTTAATTTACTTTACGTCAAAAATACCTGGTTTTTTTATAAAAAAAAATCCAATATTCAAAAAAGCAAAAATTTATAACATAAAATTAAAAACTTACCCAAAATTGCATAAAGTGTAATTGGAATTGAAGTTACGAAGTATAATCGTCAAATTCAACAGCAGATTCGGCAAATTGGGCTAAGTTGGGACAGAAGTTTTTATCCAAATGACCCTCTGATAGAGGGTCTAGCGAAGGGTCACCAGAGTGTTCTACATTTAGCTGATTGGCCCTCGAGCTGTACTTACCACTACTTTTGTTAATAAACAGGATAGTTGGGTCATGGTAAACCCTTCGGTTAAGGTATAAAACCAAGTAGTCGTATTTAGTCCACTTACGTGAAGAGTCCATTGTCCACTTTGACTATTCGATACGGACTTCCTGCCATTTTTCCTACGGTATTTTCCAAGTCGCCAATGCCAACAAACTTGGGAACTGTAATCTGTTGTCCTTCCGTCAATTCCGTCTCCACTAAACTAACTTTAGGTGAGTTTTTAATTTTATTTTACATTTTCTCACTTGTGTGAATGTTTTTTAGGATCAACCAGTAAATGTTCAATCAATCTTTTAAGGAATATTTTCGAATTAGCCAGAAAATTGCACAATTTACATCCTTAGATAAATAAAGGAGCAATACTTTTATTTGAAACATAAAATTTCGTATTTTTTTATCATTTTTATATAAACTACGTCATTCGACGATTTCAAACAGTGGGTTCAGGAGACAAAAGTTGAAGAAATAATTTGAGTAGGAAACAAGAATGTCGCATATTTTAATTTTATTTTTATAAAAAACACGTCATTTGACGATTAAAAATACAGTAAAACCTCTTAAGAGTGACCACCAAAAAATGCAATGTTGGTCACTGTACACAGGTGGTCACTATACAAAGAATGTCTAAATTTAATTAAAATAATGAACATGTACACTATACTTGTACATGTAGACTAAAACATGTAGTAAAAAAAATACAAAACCAAAAAAGTACAGAATGATCATGTCCAAGGGTTATCTGATATCTGGTCACTTTTTAAGGTAGGCTACATTGGCAATGTAAAAATTGCAAAAAGACAACACACACTGCTCAATATAGACAATAGGCAGGTGGTCACTGGTCACTAAACAGAGAATTTTTATGCACGAAATGTACGCTAGACTAAATTTAAAGAAACCATTTGAGTAGGAAATGAGAATTTCGAATATTTTAATTTCATTTTTATATAAAACTCGTCATTCGACAATTAAAAATAATCAAAGGGCTCACCACAAAAAAGTCTGTAAAAATTTCAACAACAATACATGATTTTATGGATAATTCCGTTTCCTTTCAGCCATGAGTTTCTCACCACCGTTTTATCTTCAGAGGACCTGCATGGTGGAAGTGGTGACGCACCTCATCCGATGCAACATACCCAAAGACTTGGAAGGGGAGTACATCCTGTACATGTACTCTAAATGGGAAAAAGCAGAAACGGAAGTATTCGAGAGTAAGATCTGAAAGCTCAAGATTTCCACTATGTTTCAAGAAGTGCTGACAAGCATGGTGAGGCCCATCGTGAGGCATATATGCGGAAGGTGAACAGCTTTTTCTCCACGCAACCTCACAGCACTTCCACCAGCAACATTCAAATTTCAAAAGTGCATCAAGATGTGTCCAAGGGGCTCGGTGGACATGAAGAGGTCAGCGGAGGCACTTTTAGGTCTGTTCTCTCGTATGTAGAGAAGGAGAAAGTGACTTCGTATAGCCTACTCGCTGTGCTCGACGGCAACGAAGTTGCGGCCAGGCACTTCTGGAGCACCGCAGAAACGTAATACCTATTCCCAAGGAAATGGTGATGGTAAGTAACTTCTTGAAACTATTACTATTCCCAAGTATTGTTTCCGGTTTGTATCTCTTCCTGCTTTCCCGTTACCCAGTCGACGAGCGGCTACATGGGGCCCTGTTTCATGCGCAGCCCTTTCTGATTTGGCTCTTCTGCATTTGCTCCAGCAAATACACGCAAAACACAAATACTCACATTTGCAGTTTCTGATACTTATTCTTTTCAACAAAAAAATAGCGTTGCGACCGGTCAGACGATGACGTTGTGGACAAGTGGAGCCAGTTAATGAAGGCCTTTCTGGTGGCCAATGTTGATCCACGAACTGAATGGTTCCGAGTCCCCTTTAACAGTATCAGTGACTGTATCACGTTGACGAAGATGAAATGTGCACTCGTTTCGTGAAGTTGATGCTGGAGTTCTTGGAGGCAAGGGACAAAGTAAGGATCACTGAATGCCTAGATAGCTCTGATTATAGTGCAAAAGATTCTCTCAGGTGACCAGCATCGCTTGGATTGGCTCTTTCGGATCTGTCTGACCAATGAGCAAGTGACAACCATCAAGCAAGAATTCTTCATGGACATAAGTTTCCGAGGGATATTATTCCAGGCAATGCTTTCTCGCCCGACCAAGGACCATGTGTATAAGTTCGTGAACTTCTGTTGCCCCTCTCAAGACAGACCTGGGGAAATGACATTGAAGCTCGAACAACACTTTAGTGAATTGCAATCTGCCATGAATGAAGGACGTCCTATCACTTTACTTTTAGATTACAGACTGACCAGGCGTTCGCCACGACAACCAAGGAAGAGCGTTTTCAATACTCTCCCACCTAGCTCGGTAGTAACACCAAATTTCTTTATTGTTATTATTTTTCATAAAGTTTAACTAAATCTCGTACCCAAATAAAATAATGTTTCTGCAAACATCTAGTAATTCATACGAAAATATGGCGAATTTAACGAAATGTACGAATTGCCAAGGCGAGTTAATCTGCTCTAGTGAACACCTTAAAATTCAGATTTCATTCACAAATAAAGCATTTAATCTAAAAACCTTGAAAAATACTCGAAGAATACATTGAGCACAGCCCAAATTTCACGCAGTTATCATGGAATGGGAGTTTCATATTTTAAAACGCAGATTAGCACATTTTTAAATTCAAATTATCACAACTTTTTTTAACTCAGATTTTCATGTTTTTAAATTAAGATTATAACAACGTTTTTAACTCAGATCGTCACAAGACTTTCAAGACTTTTTCAAGACCTTTTAAGACTGCGTTATGATCCACTTATCCAAACTTTTTGAAACTTTGGAAAATGAAACAATATATTATTACTATATTCTCTGAAGTTTTTCAGATTTTTCAATTAAAAATTAAGTTTTACAAAATGTCAGTTTGAAAGTTCAACATCCCGAAACAATGTCATAATTTGGGCCAACTAATTTTTTTATGACTTTTTTTAATCTACAGGATGTGATTTATTAGATTGATGCAAAAAAATTCACTTAAAAGCATTGGAAATTAATTAAAAACAACTTTGTTTTAAAGCCTATTACCGCAAATTTCTTGAAAATGTAGCTCCATGTTTTCAAAATGCTATAATTTCTAAAGAAAAAAAATGCCAGTAGGATGCACTACAAGCATGCATTTCAAAGAAGGACTATTCCGCTATACAATAAAGCAATGCAGTGCAACCAAAAGTCATTTTCTGAGGGGCAATAAATTTATGAATAGCTGGTACTCAAAAGTACCGTCAGGCTCGAATGGGTTAAGCCCTGTTCGTCTCATTTGTAAACTTAGATTATCACAACCTTTTAACTCAAATCGTCACATTTTTAAACTTTTATTGCCACATTTTTAACTAAGATTATCAAAGACATCGCCCATGTTTTCATTGATTGAATTTGCAAAAAAATAAATTAATTTCACAAATTTTCATCGATTAATTATCGCATTTTTTGTCATATTTTTAATTGATAAATTGTGCATTATTTTCCACGTTTTTGTTGGTTAATTTTTTTTAAAATCTAATAATAAAAGGGTAAGAAAAATTGCAAAATTGAATATAGAAAACGTAGCCAATTATGAAATTTGAACAATGAAAATATCAACAATTTTACAAAATTGAACGCCGGTTCAGAAAGTTACAAGTTACTTGACATGTTCTATAGGTCTATGGAACCCTGTATAATTAAACAATACGGGCACATTTGTATTTTAACGAAGCCATGGTGTACGGGCCGGACGACGTCCCATATAGGTTAAGGGGACATGTCTTTAAGGCTTAAGTGCCAATGACCGGTAATTTCTTTTTTTTTTGGAAGAATTTTTTTTTTGGACTCGTCCTAAAAAAAAAAAAAAAAAATGCCGTTGTCCTATTCCTATTCCCCACTACTGTTTCCGGTTTGTATCTCTTCCTACTTCCTTGTTACCCCAAAGGACTTACTGTAGAGCAGTATATAGGCTCTCTAACTTACTGATGCATTCTGCGCTGTTTCGGGAGGAAGCAGAACCATTTTTGGGTACGCTTAACGAGTGCCATATCATCAGGACATTCTTCCGCATTTGCTCCAGCAACAAAATGAGAACCAAAGATACATTTGGAGCAGGTGATTTACGCCGTTTTCATTTAAATTGCGTGGCAACCGGTCAGAGGGTGACATTTTTGGACAACTTGCGGCAATTGGTGAAGGCCTTTCTGGTGGCCAATGCTAAGCGACGTGCCGATTGGTTCCAAGTCGCCTTTCACAGCATCGTCAATATCCTCTTCTTGCACACTGACGACAAAGATCCTATATCTTTGCTGACGAAGAGGAAAATTCCATTCGTTTCTTGCTGTTAATTCTTGAGTTTTTGGAGGTAAGGGACAAAATGCGGATGTGCGAATGCGTGGCTCAGACGGTTACTCTGTTCCTTGTCGACACAAAACGGCATCCATTGGACTGGCTCTTCGGGGTCTGTCTTACCAAAGAGCTCATGGAAGCCATCAAGGAAGAAATCTTCATGGACAGAAATATCCGTAAGGCGTTGTTCCAACTGACAAATATTATTTACCCAATCGAGGACGTTGTGTCGAGATTCTTGAACCTCTGTTGCACCTTCCAGGACAGATTTGCAGAAATGAGATCGGAGCTCGAACGACATTTGGGTGAATTGTAAACAGAGAGGAATTTCGAAATAAATCACGATTAGGTTTAAGGACTGGCCCAGCATTCGTCAAAGGATATGTTTTAAGGCTGTATTATTTTTTATGTAAAATATTTGTAAAATAAAATAAATCTGTCAAAAAATTGTCATTATTTGGGAACACACAGAAAAATCCAGATTTTATTCAAAAAACATTCAATCTAAAATTTTCGAGGGCGAGGATTATCAAAGATATCTCCCAAGTTTTCAATCATTAATTTTATAAAAAGTTCTTGAATTTACACGTTTTCCTTGATTAATTTTATGATTTTTTTCACATTTTTCTTGATAAATATACCCAAATTGATGACAGATAACGTGGAATTTTTTTCAAAATTGATCACAAGAAAAAGTTGATAATTTTGCAAAATTGTTCAGTGGAAAAGTTTTCAAATTTGAATAATGAAAATATCAACCATTTTTTAAATTGAATGAAGAATATTTCGTCGCAATATCGACGCATCATAATGTTTGGCGATCGAGAAAGGAAAACTTCTCAAAACCGATGCAAGAAAATTGTTGATAAATATATACAGAATACGTGTAGTTTTAAAATTGTAGTTTTCAAAATTGTCTAAAAAATTCAATGAAATCTCCAATATATTGACAGGTGATTGGCCTGAGTCACAGGTCAAACAAGTTATTTCAGGAAAAAACTATTTTAGTTTCAGTATTTGCTACTAATTGTCCCTCTGCATGGCACCTGGTTGGACATAGGGTAATTAAAAGGGGTCAAGTGTTGCCGGATATCGAGGGAGTTAAACGCTACCCATTATAGGCATTGTTTTAATTTGGTTGACGAGTCAGGGTGTGCCAGCTTTCTGGGGACGAATTTTTGACTTTGTCCGCGTCTCTTTTCACGTTTATTGGTTGAAGAAAAAAAAATTGAATATGTGGAAAATACCGAAAATTCGGCTTCGTCACTAAGTAGGCCTGCTAGTACTGACCAGCAGCCAGCACCCACAACTCCACCCAAAAGCAAAGTGACCACGAAGTGACGAGTCCATTCTGACATTTTCGATTCAGACATTAGGTAAGCTTTTAATTTTATTTGCTACGCATTTGTTAAATATGCTTGACATAAGTATTTGTTGTTGAAGATAGTTTACTGCTTGGTTAGAGCTAATTGTTGTTTGAGACATTTTTTGGAACACCGAATAAACAATTTTAGTAATTTTAAATAGCTAAAATAATAGCTAAAATTCGCTTGAATACGTCAAACAAGTGAAAAGTAGTGATATATTTAATTTTAATAAATAACAACTCCATAAATAAGTAACTCCAAGTATCACCATTAAGGCGAACTAGCTAGGGGGCCGCCTAGGGTGCGGAACGTAGGGGAACAATGGGGGATGGGTGAGAAAGAGTTAGGTCGGACTCACCCTGTATGGTTAAATGATGAGTTTGCAAAATTTGAAGAAAAAAAAATTCTGCGGAGAATTTTGCTTATTTTTAACATTTTCTGAGAACAAATTTACAGAATTTGCAACACATTCAGAGGACAGTTTTGAAAAATTGTCCACATCTTCTGGGGACAAATTTGCGATACTTTCGTCAGCTTCAAAGGACAAGTTTGCAAAAAATTGTAACGACTTCCGAGATCAAATTCCAAAATTTTCCAAAGTCAAATTTACAAAATGTTCAACTCTTTCCGCGAATACAAATTTATGACTTCATCCGAGTAAAATAAGCACAATTCTTAACGTTATCCGAGGAAATCTTGCAAAATGTTCAGTATGTTTCGGAGATAAAATTGAAGGCCTTCCGCAGAGGACAAATTTTCAGTATTATCCACGTTGTTAATTTAACAAAATATTAAAAAAATTCTAAGTCGATTTGACAATTTATT
Organism: Megaphyllum sjaelandicum; assembly: GCA_034698745.1. Classification (NCBI taxonomy): domain Eukaryota; kingdom Metazoa; phylum Arthropoda; class Diplopoda; order Julida; family Julidae; genus Megaphyllum; species Megaphyllum sjaelandicum. The sequence continues at coordinate 18,132 of JAQGBX010000999.1, forward strand.
TCCAGATTGTCCTTGGTAAGTTTTGTAACCTTTTCCATTTTTGTCCACTAAATCCTGAAAATTTGTAAGTGTAAATAATAACTATATATAGCTATATATAAAAAAGAGATGTGTGTTTGTATCTTCAATGTGCTACCTCAACTTTTTAGACTGTCTTTCATTGGTTTTTTCTAAGGCCTTACTTCAAATTATGTTTTCAATCTTTTCAAATAATCTCTTAAAGAATCTAGCCACAATTGTGAACGCTTTATGAAAATGGCATCAAGAAAATTAGAGACGGTTTCCCCAGAAAATTCATGTTTAATTTTCATGACTTTTCCATGTTTTCAAACAAATTTCCTTAAACAACGACAAAATTGATTTGTGCTAATGTTATACACGATTTTGGAAAACCTATACACGGGACAAAATTACAGAGTTCCCCCAGTACTGGACAAATTGGAAAAGTTAGAGAACTTTAATATGTCTGGAAAAGTCAGGGAAGAATGGCTTATTTTCAATTCAATTCAATACCCTACCGCCAGCACACACAGTGCTATTGGGCAGGGGAAGTCAATGCATCTCATTAGAATGGACTAGTGATCCACAAGCACAACACGATGGACTGTCGTCAATAAATTGAATTTTCTTCTGTTTGAGTTAATCCTTAGGTAATCCATTCCAATACCGGATCGCAAGTGGAAAGAAAGAGCATACATACGAGCACGGTGCTCTTTCAACCGCCATCTTCGACCGCCACGACAGTTGCGATCGAAGATTTCCACCAAGAGTTTTTTTTGTTACAAGGCAAGGTAAATCTTTCCAGGTTTTTTTTTTTAAAAAGTCAGGGAATTTCAACGCAGTCATGGTGAAACAAAAATTAATACTTCTACATAGTTAGCTCAAGGCTCATTTTCTGAGTACAAATTTGCAAACTTTTCCACATTTTGCAAATTCAAATTTTGTAGATTTAAATTCCACGTTTTCCATGCACAAATTTGAAAAATTCTATAGGATTTACAGTACCTGTATAAATTTGCAAAGTTGTCCACGTTTTTCGAATACAAATTTGCAATATTTTCCATGTTTACCATGGACAAAATTTAAACATTTTCAAACATTTATAAAACAAAATTGTCTCATTTTTTAAATTGTTTTCAAAATTGACGTTAGTTAATTTTTAAAAATTCCAGTGTCAATTTTGCAAAACATGTCAATTTTTTACATTGTCTTTGGCAAAGAAATTTTTTCTTGAAACCTGTAAAAGTCAGAGAAAAGCCAGGGAAATTGAAAAATGGAATTTGAGGGGGAACCCTGAATTAGCTAGACAATTTTTTTAAAATAATACATGTTTTATGATTATGTTGAATGTTAATTGTGTCAATTTGACGTCGAAAAATTACAGTTTTTTATGATTTTGTTGAAAGTTTTGGCCATTTCACCTCGAACGCAATCAAAAATTTAAAAAAATTCTCCTCGCAAATTTGACAATTTTGAATTAGACTTCTGAAATTTTTGAAAATTGAGCAACTTTGTACTAGGAAATATTTTTTAAAAGCTTGCAAGGGTTGCAAGGGCCCTGATCTAAGCACGTGTAAGCATTCATTTTGGATTTTGACAAAATAAATACGTTTTATTTCGCTGAATTTTCCAAAATTATGTTTAATTTATTTTTGTTTACATTTTTATTGCAAATTTATAATTCCCACGGGCAAAGCCGGGTTTTTCAGGTTGTCAAATATAAAAAAATCGTATGCTTAGTAATATTTAAAAATTGGCAAAATACAAATATTTTTTAATTGTTTGTCTACACTAACACATTTTTTGAACATTTAATGGTTATTAACTAAATAATTTGCTGAAATCAGTTATTTTCTTTACACAAATAATGGACAACTAAAAAAGCCACATTTAAAGTCAACAGTAGTGATGGGATCTTTACCAAATTTCAAATATTTCGTAAAGTTGGAACTGTAAATTTAATCTATAACAATATATTTAATAATCTTCATATTAAATCCTTAGTTTTGATTGAACTAACCAATTTGTTAAGCACAAAATGTTTGTTTGGCTGATTTTTCCCTATTCATAAACATGTGCACCGTTCGTTTGATTAGATATGAAATGTAATAGAAGGTCATTTTCTTTTTGGAATGTTTATTTTGCTTGTGTTTGCACTAAATTTTCTTTTTGGATGTCCACATATTTAGATTTGTCCATAATGCCATCTGGAAGTTTGACTATGATATTCAATTATATAAAGATGAAATCGGCGAATGGTTTGAGGATACGCAGTTATTTCTTCAAATTCCTGGACTATACTCTAAGAAATACTGGTGAAATTAGGTATTTTGTTACACCTAAAGGTATTTGCTCGCCTTTTTTGAGGTATATTGAGGTATTCTAATTTTTTTTATTTACAGACTCCCAATGGAATTTCTAAACTCCTAAAGTAGTGTTTTGGAAAAAAACGGCTTTAGATACCACGGGTAACCCAGCAAAATGCACAAGTGAGGGTCTCTGAAGCGAGTCGAATTAGCAGAGGGATACAGGAATGATTGCAGGATCGAATCCTGGTAAGTTTCAAGAATTAATTTGAAAATCAAACTATATTCGACATGTGATTACAATGTATGTTTTAATTTACATGTATATGCTCATACACTGTAGGTACCCACTGAGGAAACCATGCATGTGAAGTAACTGGAAACTGCAAGTTTTTTGAAGAAAAAAAAACTTATCATGGTATTCTGGATGAGGTATTCCATAAAACCATATCTCGGAGGTTTTCCATAACACCAAAAAATGTAGAGTATTTGTGACGACAGTCAAAACACCTTTTTTCTTGTTCTAAAGTACCTTTATTTCTTAGAATTTATTTTGGAAAGTTGGGGTTTTCTTCCTTTCTTTAATGACGACCCCTCGCACAGTGCATTATTAACATAACAACAACTGCTGTATAGTGTCTGGCATTAACTGCATTAGGAAACATTCTGTTCTAAGGAAATTGACTAAATTCATTAAAAAATCAGTGGCCAATCACTTAATGTTGAAATTTAAATATGGCGTTTTCAGTTTTCAATTATTTTTAAAAAGAAAATAAGTAATTTAAGCGAGTTGTTCAGACAATTCTCATTTCACGTTCAAATAAAGTGTAATTATAAACTTACATATATTTAAAAATTATCTTTATTTTTCCAACTTCTAAAATTTTACTGCATGGTGGCCAATCATTTATTTAGCAGTAATAAAATAAAATAGCATTGTTTGATAAATAATTAAGTTTTGTGAAATAAAACATGCGGAAGACTTTATGAACATTTCCGTTTCGTTTCAGTAATGAATTTCTTGCCACCATTTTATCTTAAGAAGACCTGCAGAGTGGAAGTGGTTAGTCAACTCATCCGATGCAACACACCCAAAGACTTTCCATTTGAGTGCACGAACTATTCATGGGAATTAGCAGAAATGACTTTGATCGAGAGTAAGATCCAGAAACTAAACATTCCCAACTTGTTTCAAGAAGATCTGATCAGCGTGGTAAAGCCCATATTCAGACACATGCGAAGGGCAAGTGTATTTTTCTCCGGGCAAACTTTTGGCACTCCAATCAACAGCATTCTAAAGTGCATCAAGATGTGTCCATGGGGCACGGTGGACATGAAAAGGTCAGCAGAGGCGCTTTTAGGTCTGAGCATTGAAGAGTTGCCTAGGATCATACGACATCGCTTGGCTCTCCTCTTCTGTTTGGAAGAGCACGTCGCGATCACGTACCAAGACCTCGACGAGAAAGACAAACTTATTCTTCAAAATGGTCCGCACAATCGCATTGGCTCTACAGTGCAAGCTCTTTTTGCCAATGATCCTAGAGTAAGAAGGCATTGCAGTGACTTTGTATGCGCCGTACTCGATGGTAACGAAGTTGCGGCAAGGCATTTCTGGTGCGAAGAAGAAATGTTGCCTAATTTCATTGAATTGGTGAATGTGAATCACTTTAATATACTGAAGTCATCTCCCACTACTGTTACTGGTTTGTATCTATACCTGCTTTCCTGTTACCCAACCGACGAAGCGCTGCAAGCGGCGTCGCTCCAGGCATTGCCATTTCTGGGTTCGCTTATCGAGTGGCCCTATGCGAATGTTCTTCTGCATTTGCTCCAGCAAACCAACGAAAACCAAAGATTCGATCATTTGGAGCTTGTCATTGACTTTGTTTTCAGGAAATTGCGTCACAACCTGTTAGACGATGACATTTTGGACAACTTGAGCCAGTTTGTGAAGTTCTTTTTGGTGGCCAATGCTAATTGCCGTACCAAATGGTTCCAAGTCGCCTATAACGGCATCAGGAATATCCTCCTTCACGTTGGCGAAGATGGCAAGTGCATTCGTTTCATGCAGTTGATTCTGGAGTTTTTGGATGAAAGGGACAAAGTACGTATCTGCGAATGCCTAGATGATGCAATGATTGTTCCAATAATGATCAGAGGAGACCATCATCGCATGGAGTGGCTCTTCCGGGCCTGTCTAACCAATGAGCAATCGCAAACCATCAAGAAAGAAATATTCATAGACAGAAATATTCGCTGGCAATTATTTGATTTGATGGCTTCTTTTCCAATCGAGGAACTCGATAACTTTGTGTGCTTCTGTTGCACCTCTCTGGACAGATTTGAGGAAATGAAATTGCAGCTCCACCAACACATGCGTCTGTATCAATCTACCAGAAATACAGAATTACTTCTTATTTAGGGGAACTCAAAAATGTAGTTTTACACTTGCAGTTGTGGCTGTAGGTAAGGGGCTAGAATTGTTTTGATGACCCGTACATGAGTTTACATCTAGGTCAAATAATCCAGTAAACCTATCTGCTAAACGGCAGTACTGCCACCAGGAAACAAAATCACATAAAAAACGATCAGCAAACCATCTTGGTGGCAGTACATCCAGTAAGCCAATGGGAATAATGAATTTTTTAACCCAGATGTAAACGCATGTACAGGTCAGCAAATAATTTCCAACCACTTACTACCACAACTGCTTGCGTGGAACTACATTTTTGAGTTCCCCAAATAAATGCACTCCAATACACTATCCTGGCAATCGCCATGACAAACAAAGTCAGGATAGCCGACTTCACGTCAGATAGTTCAGATTTAACTCGAGTTCAATTTAACAATGATGACGAAGTCGCAAATGATGTACGAGCTAGCTTTCTCTTAAAAATGGGCTCCGCTCCCCTACCATATGGCATTTAATTGCTGACTGCACTGAGTTGAATTGAATAGAACAAAGTCCTATTTCAAGACACATTTTTCCATCTTAAAACTCCTGGAAAAATATAATTTTAATAGGACATGTTATGTGTCTGATATTGATTTATCAACCATTTTCAGACATGAAATATATGTATCTTAATAAATAAAGTAAGGTGTTAGTGACATAATATGTAAGAAATAGGAGTAATCCATTTTTGAAAGGGGTGCAGTTGAGCTTTTTAAACAATTTCTTTTCTTTTCTTCTAATTAAAATTAAGAATTCAATGTAAGAATTTGCAATAATTTGAGTCTAAACTCTGTATTAAATCAGTTGCATAACCTTATGCAACTGATTTTAAGGAACAAATTAAAGATGCTTAAAATGTCTTGAATTTGTCAACAACTAAATGACACTTAAAAATCCTAAAATTAAGACACAAATTGTTAAAAGTGTATCAAGGAGTTTAAATTTTAAAGACCAGGTTATCAATTAAGTAGTAATAAGCTTTCGTTCATTGATTTTGCAAAATTTTCGTAATTTTTTGCAAGTTTTGCAATATCAAGGAAATTTTTCAGTGAAAAGGTATACAGTTCATCTTTGAGAACTGGACAATTTTTTATTATTGTGACAAACTTAACATGAAAAAATTTGTAAACATATACAAATTTATTTGTCTTCATACAACTTTATCAACTTGACAAAATTAATTAGCATGAGAAAATTTTGAAAATGTATACTCACAAAAGATTAAAAGTTCTGCAAATCTGTCTTCAAGAGTAGTTGACAATTTTGCAAATTTAAACTCAAAAAACTTTGTGCAAAACAGTGAAAAGAATTCATCTATGAAAACTGGACAATTTTGATCAACACAAATGTCAAAACTATTGCAATATTGAACAAACAGCTAGTAGAATCATTTGCATGTTTCGCAATATGGCGTAGAATACTTTTTTGCGATCAACGAAGAAAACTTTCGTAAAATCGGTGTAGGAAAATAGGTGATATTTTAAAAACTTACCGATTAAAATGTGAAAATTTTGCCAAAAATATATTAAATTTGGTGAATTTAATGCATGAAAAATTTCATAGTTTAAATTCCCCATTTCGTCCACTTTTCTCATTTCAAATATAATTTCTAAATCACTGACACCGTGCGGCGCTGTGTCAGTGAGAGTGGGAGGAGTAGTCATTGTGGTATTTTGGACACGTTGCTACTAGTTGCTACTGGCTCTCTACTGACCTACTGACCATCACACCACAAGGTGGTGAGAACGCTTGACTATTTTAGTCTATCCTTGTCTCACATCCTTTCTGACGTTATCGATTTGGACCTCCTGCGATTCGGAATTTCACCCCGTCCTCACCAGATTTGGGTAAGTTTTTAATTTTATACGCGTACGTTACTCTTGTTGGAGAATTTTTCGAAGGTACATATGTGTACTTGACCATAACGTATTTTGTTGGTTAGCGATTTTAGTTATTTCAAATAACCAAAATAACAGATGAAATATTCATCTGAATTTCAAGCATCATATACCACGACCATCATTTTTCATACCAAATGCGTACATATTTTTGGACAAATATGAACAACACTAGCAAAAAGTTTAGATATTTTTGTTGAAAAATAGTGAATTTTTTCTTTCAAAAATCGGACAAAAAGTAAACAACGTGCATGATGTAAAAGTTAACATGATATGGTTTTCCCCAAAATCTGAACTGAAAAGTATGCAGCATGAATTGGAATGCACCATGCAGCTACAAAGCATACAGAAAAATGGTTTAAACACCACTTTTGTGGATTTTCGCAAAACCTATAATTCCTTATGTTAATTAAAAGATTAGGAAGGATTAGGTGAGAAGCCCTTGGGTCTTAAGGCGAACTAAGACCTTAGCAAAACGTAAGTTACTTGATGGGCATTTCTTTTTCGTTTCAGACATGAGTTTCATTCCAAAGTTTTCACTTCAGAGGGCCGCCATGGTGGAAGTCGTGACGCGGCTGATTCAATGCGTCATACCTGAAGACCTGCAGGAAGATAATTACTTCGACTGGGTAATGGAAGAAACGGAAGTGATCGAAGGCAAGATCCAGAAGCTTCCGATTACCATTGCGCTGAAAGTGGAAATGACCGAAGTGGTAGAGCCTATCTTTGGGCACATGTGGAAGGCGACCAACTTTTTCTCCAAGCAAACTTTTGAGACTCCCATCGACAGCATTCAAAGATGCATCAGGATGTGTCCGTGGGGAACTGTGGACATGAAGAGATCAGCGGAAGCCCTTTTGTGCCTGAGCACTGAAGAGTTGCCAAAGATGGAGCGATATCGCCTGGCTCTCCTCTTCTGTCTCGAAGACCACGTCGCGAGCACGTACGATGACCTCGACGAGAAGGACAAACTTCTTCTTCCAAACCGCCTCTACTTTCAAATTGGCTCTTCAACGCAATCTCTCAATGACCCTGTAAGGCATTATGGGTCATGGTATAAGAAAGACAGAAGAGACCTCGGTGACTTCGTATGCGCCGTGCTTGACGGCAACGAAGTTGCAGCCCGGCATTTCTGGAGCACCGCAGAAACTTTGCCTCCTCCCCAAGAAACTGTGAAGCTGCATCACAATTTCGAAGAGGAGTCATCTAGCAGTATTGATTCTAGTTTGTATCTCTTCCTGCTTTCTCGTTACCCGACTGATGAACCACTGCGAGCGGCTCTGTTGCTGTGCGAACCGTTTCTGCTTTCGCTCTTAGAATGGCCCTATTTGGACAGTCTTCTGCTTTTGATGCAGCAAACCGACGAAAATAAAAGGTTCTCTCAATTGGAGAATCTGATTATGATCGTGTTCCATAAATTGAATAGCCCGCAGTTTGATTATTTCTTTACTTACTTGTATAAGGACAACTTGCGAAAGTTCTTGAGAGTTTTTCTGGCGGCCAATACGGACAAACGCACTGAATGGCTCCAAGTCGCCTTTGACAGCATCCGGGATATCCTTTTCCATTACCCAAACTACGATTGTTTCGTGCAGCTTATACTCGAGTTCTTGGAAGAAGGTGACAAAGTGCGACTCTGCAAAAGCGTTTCTGATGACATCGTTTGGATAATTCGAGGAAGACACTTGCATCGCTTGGACTGGCTCTTCTCGGTCTGTCTGACCAATGAGCAATCTAAAGCCTTCAAGAAAGACATCTTCGTGTTGAAAAATATTCGCAGGATATTCACTTATCCGAAGTATTATGAGAAGAATGAGCAACAGGGGAAGGAGTTGGTGACCTTCTGTTGCACCTCCCAGAACAAATTTGCGGAAATGACCATGGAGATTGAACGATACCTGGACTTTTTGCAATCTGAATAAAAAAAGAACAAATTGATCGATGAACACGATCGTCGGCGATCATTGGATGCATTGGTCTAGGAGTAAATTTTGAAAAGCACGAATACCAAATTCAGGACCAGCAAGCCGGATGTTCCCTCGCTTAGTATTAACCCACAGCATTTTTAATAAATTTTACATAGACTATCTTTAAAAAGTTTAAATCAAAACTTGTATCTTTGAAAGGTTTTGATCAATATTCCAATCCTAGAAAAGTTTTGACCGAAATTCAGATCGTGGAAAAGTTTTAAGCTAAAATATGTCACACTAGCGAGAACTTGTAGGACGTTTCCGTTGCTACTTTTTTGCAAGTTGTTTGAACCTGTTTCTAAAAGACTAAAACCATGAACTTTCGTAAATAATTTAGTTAAAATATTTGTGTAAAAACTAGCCGCGATTAACAGCAAAAAATCACTCTACAGCTGTATGCTTTTAAAGGTCCCTTCAGTGTGGTGGTAGCATATAGACCTTTTTAAAACAAAAATGTAAAGTTAAATTCATGTCAACGACCATTCAAAAATGTTGTTTTTTGTAAAATTCTCTTAACTGAATTAAATGATAGTCAATAATGAACAACTGCGAGAGATTCTCTGTTCATACAAAAGAATTCTGATATCACTAATCGAATTTCTATTAGTGGACGTAATTCTCCAGTATGAATCTTTGGGCAAATTAAGTCAGAAAGGATTACGGTCATAGCCGATTTAATATAAGAACTATCCCAGCATTCCCAGTATTATAAGCACATGACTTTACGACTGCCAAAAGTAACATGCCTAAAGCATCAGCTTGAATACCCCTAATAAATAACATTAAATAGGGGGGGGAAGTACTCAAACGAGCCCAGATTTGTGACATAAATTGACAAAAAATTAATTTATGCAAATTGCGTTAGGAAATTCTGAAACATGAATTTTGAAATTGAAATATGAATCGTCAAATTTGACAAATTTGCATGCGAATTCGGAAATACTAATTAGCAGATTTAGACAAACCATACAAAGTCAATTTTCAAAGGATCACCAGAGCGGACTAAATTCTCTCTAATAATGGTCAATGGTCCTTTCCAATCTATTTCTGTCAACCAGAAGGTAGTGGGGTGAAGTAGGTGTGAAGATAGCCCCCTGGTCGGATTAAACCTATCAAAGTGCTTAGCATTCCGTCCACTTGACCAAAGGGTGCAACATTCCCCTAATTGGGGCCAAACATTCGGTTGGCCCCAAAGTTTTTTAACTCTCAGTACTGACCAGAAGTTCCAGAACAAGTATCACGAGGGGCGAGTAGTTGATTGAAATACGTTCAGATTATAAAAGGGAAGTTGGGACTTCCGGTGAAAATAGAACGTAAGTATAATTTTAATATTATTAAATTTTTTAGGTATTTTTTAACGTTTTTAAGCGCCATTTTTAAAACCACTTAAAAGCTAATTATTTAATGAAACCTTTTAGGAGCTAGCTTTTAGAAAAACTTCAAATATACCAATCAAAGGTATCCATACAATTTTGTTAATTTGGTTTACCAGCTGAAACTGGCCATACAAATACTTTTATACCTATACACGATGCTATATAAAAATAAACCGAGCAAGGTGGCTTAGAGGTTAGCATCCTCGTCTTGCATTCGGTAGACTCAGGTTCGATTCCCGGGTCGGCT
>JAQGBX010001000.1:0-28377 GCA_034698745.1 Megaphyllum sjaelandicum
TGGTAAGTAATGATGCGTTTTAATAAGTTTGTGTAACATTTTTACATGTATATTGCCAGTAAAGGGTATAGTCTGGACTACTACATCACTTAATGAAATATAATTATTTCGAATAATTAGTGAGAAATAAATTGTTTTTCTTGATGCGTTCAATTTGGGGTAATCAGGCCTATAGCCCAATTACCATTATAGAAATTTTGTTTGCATTTGTGGAATTTTTTTGTTTACTTTTTTAATATAATGTAGCCTACATCGTGTTTAGGTAAAATACAAGTTGAACATGAATATATATGTCTACGTTTTTCGCTAAAGATGGGGCGAATATAACCGAAAAACCAAAAAGTCATCTTGGAGCAAGGAAATTTTTCAAAGTGTCGTTACTGCTGAGTGTTTTAATTGCTTTAATGGCTTTGTAAATATTTGAAAATGATATACTATAAAATTGACGATTTAGTCTTCTTGGTTAATGAGACCAAGTGGATGGCCTTTTTACCCTGAAGCTATGGGTAATGGGGCCAAGCATTCGTCTTGCAAAACATTATTCCTCTGTAAATACACGAAAATTGTAGGGGTTTTGTGATCTAACTGATAGAACACTTACTAAAGAAGCTTTCTATGTATTTATCAGCATGAAAATGCTCCTATTTAACACGCCAGATGCAATTATCCCTTAGGGTGGCCCCATTACCCCTGTCTCCCCTACTTTACACAACGCAGGATCAATGAACTTACCTTTTGAATTTGCAGCACAGCTTGATTGAAGAAGAAAAAACAGTCTTAGTGGCATTCCATTAATTGTTTCATCCGAATGAATGCCTTATAATTGACTTTGAAGAAACGCACTTTTCCAGCATCCTCGACGTTTTTAAGAGCATTTATGCTGCAGCGTCCGACAGTTTCCTTCGGTAAACATCCACTGCTACAGTCGTTGCATTCGTTGGACATGTGTACAGGACAACCAGCAGTTGACAAGTGTCCAATCATTCAGAAGTATGCGTGGGCACTGTCCTATCTTTGCTTCTAACTCTGCAGGAAAAAGAAGGGTTATTGGCTTTATGTTTAAATTTTCCAAAGAATCGTGTGAAGTTTCATGACGAATTTATAGCTTTGTTCACACTGTTAACATTACACTTATAGAATGAGTATAAAAAGCAAACAGACAGTTTTTGCAAAAATGTTTGGGTGGAAAATTAATCCTAATTTCACTCTTGGACTTATATTACAATTTCAGAATTTCTCATCAGCACTACAGTATATCGGTTTCAAGGTTGTCTCGAAAGGTCAAAGGACTCCAGCAGCTTCACAACACTCGGAATGCGATCATATAATTATGTACAACTTGTAGATGATATATGTATGGTAAGCCTTTTTTATTTTACAGGTTCTACTTCCATTATGAAAATTTAAAAAAAAAACAATAGCAATGACGAAGCTCGGATGTTTCGACTGTTTACCCGTACCAGTCTCACAGGTGGAATTTGTTGACAAAAAATACAGGTAGTGTACATGTGCATACCTCGTTCCTTTTCTGTGTCGACACGAGCATTCGGGTCCAATTCCGACGATTTGATTTCTTCCTTTATTCATTATGCCTTTATTATCACCTTACTGCTAGCGACATAATTGTATTTGCTTTTCAGTAGAAATAAAAGGAAGCCTCCTTCAAAAATACATGTAGAAACTGAAAAATACAATCGCCGTTTTCGATCGTTTCATGTGTGTGCATGAAAAATGCTGGCTTACGTAAGTCAGCGCATTTGAAGGGTTTTAAGCCCCTGAAAGGACTTTTAGGCGGGATATAACGTAAGGATTACGGCGCTTTAAATTAAAGTAGAGACGTGCCAACGCATAAAATATCAGAGATGCTAAAACCTCAGATCAAGTAAAAATCTCGCTTAGATGAATACATACATATTGCGCAATTACAATATGAAAACGTCGAAATTTTTCATGAATACTCAACAGTCAAAAACAATGATAGGTCGAAAATGCTTTTTAAATAAAAAAAATGCGTTACCCATTGAATACCGGCTGTTTGGGAGTAGCACACTTAATGTCCGAGGGTTTAAAAATACCGCCTTGCGAAGGATAACGCCATCCTTGATGTCAGGCAAAGGCCCTGAAAGCACTTCAATATTAAGGCGCTTTGGCTAAAAACGGATTTATTGAAATATATACAGAGTGCTGGAAAATTACATGGGATATATTGCATTTTTTGTAATTTAAAAATTCAGTTTTTCGCCGTTTTTTTAAATGTTTCTGGGAATCCAGGCGTCGAGACGAATCGAATGAGCGTAAAATCGAAAAATTTGGAGGACATCATTTTTCCGTTCAAAATCGAAGAAAAGCATAGGCAATAGACATACCTTTTTTTGGTCCCCAAAAAAAACGTTGTCTGGTTTTATTAATTTTTGGCTTGTTCGATTCGTATCGACGAATCAAATCCTAAAAAACGTTTAAAAAACGGCATAAAACGAGTTTAAGGGGTCGAAAAATAATTTTGAAAACGTATTTTGTCTGAATTTAATTTAGTTTTTTTGTTACTTTAAAGTTGTTTTACGCCGTTTTTTCAACGTCTTTCGGAATATGTACGTCGAGACGAATCGAATGAGACTAAAATAGAGAAAATCGTACAATTTTTTAATTTTGGGCAAAAAACATCATGTGCTCCAAAATGAGTTTAAGGTGTCGAAAAAAGATTTTGAAAACGTATTTTTCCACAATTTGAATTCCATTTACGATACTCTAAACTCGTTTTTCGCCATATTTTCAAAGTTGTTCGTCATATTGGCGTTGAGATGAATCGAATGAGCTTAACATCGAGCAAATTCCAATTCTTTTTTTGATAAGTAGTACAAATTACATTTTAATAAATATGCCATGGTTGCGGTGACGTATGCATGATATAAGCAGTCAAAATGGCGCTGTTGAATATATATTCGCATTCGACGATATACAGTACATGTATAGATTTGTTTGCAGAACATCGCGCGTAATAAAGTAAGCAATTTGTAAGACTTTATAAAATCAATAATTAATAATCTGTTAAAAGAGTCTACAGTACATTATATTGGCTATAAATTTTGTCAGTATACACTGTATTTGTCGGAATATGCATACCGTATACGCATCATGGTCCATATACATGTATATATCACCCAAAATTTACTTTGGAATTTTTTTGAGAAAAGTTCTATCAGATGTTTCTCCAAAATATTTTCACGCCAAAATGCGTATTATGTTTAGAATGCAGCATTGCATGGGGCGGGTCATTTCTGGATCACTACACCAGAAATTGGATTTGTAAAGATGAGGATAGATCGAGGGAGGGCATGGTATCAATAATGTAATACATAACTGTGCACCTACGTGGGCCGTCCAATTTCTTTGGTGAAAGTGAGAAGCTAGGACATGTTCCTCAGAATTTCACGGAGGGGTTTATATTATTATTATTTGCCAGCAAAACCTCACTTTCGGTCAGCATCATTGTAATCTAAAAGCACGGGCTTCTGGTGAACGGTGTTTTCCTATGAACTTCCTCGTGAGATGGAAAAGGGAAAGGGGCTGCGTGACAAGTTGCAATACATAGGCCATGACCTTTACTGCGGGACTGCAGGTGGCATGCAATTTTTAAAGTCCCCCTTCAACTTTCAACTTTGCCTACACTGCATGGTGCACCGTGTCTCAGGGACAGTTTTGCATAAATGGGCCTTGATCAAATTTATTCTGGGACATCTAAAATGCTTGTAACTGCAGAAACTGGCCTATTTACATGCCTAAAAATATTTGCCTTTATTCTAGTTAGGACAACTGATTGAAAAAGATTTACAATAAGACGGTGAGGGTCACCGTCGGGTCAATTACGTCGCTTGCGAATTCGATAAAATTAAGATGGAGGTAGCTATTATCTATTTACTTCCATGTCAATCAGAAGTTGTCATTAATGATTAATTCAGACTAGTTTTTTTTTTTTTGCTTAAATTCCTAGCTATGTTATCTCATTGTGCACCTTGTTCGTCCTCCTGCAGTACTGTTTATTTTTATTCGCATAAGCTTAACACGGTACATGTAAATTAACTGTGCAGTGAATCGAAGTTAAATTTAGCATTTAGGGCATATATTTCGGGGAAGAAACCTTTGTTAAATTCGTATGTTTACTACACAATATCGCACGTTTCTCTTTCTGAATGAATCTATGGCATGCGTGGAAAAATGTGCAATTCTTTGAAAAAGCCATGAAAGAGAAAGTGTTGAGATGCGTAACGAATAGCAATTCTGCGGAGATGGACGAACAACAAGATTCCTCAGAGGCTTTCCCTTCCTGCGTGTGTCGTACGTGGCTCGTCAAACTTTCTCGGACCTGAAACGTTCCCGTGTTTGCCATCTGTGAAAATGGCCGCTGGCTAATAAGCTGCATGACCACGTCTAATATGAGTATGAAGAACTAATATTTGAGGAAACTGCTGCGCCGTCAGAATTAACCGTGAAATTCCGAAATGGATTTTCCAAGGTGAGAAAAATCACCCGAAGGCTAATATGGTAGAACCGATACGCCAATTCAAAATATGTTGGCTTTACCTTTTTAAAATTGATGGCCGTTGACAGCATGATAGAGGTTTTCAACACGAATATTTCTCACCTGTCACGAACATCTTAACAGCCTGGCTATTTGCTATTTTAAGTCTGGTTCTTAATTGTTAGCTTTTAAGCTATACGTGTACATGTCCCATATAAAAAGGTCGCAAATCTTGAGTTGCAATGTTATTTATTAGGGGTACTCGGAGTTTTTACGAATCATATTATAGTTGTCGCGAACTCACCTGGGCAAAATCGACAGGCTTTTAAAAATATAAACTGAAGGATTTTAAAACAATTGCATTCTTGAATTGCACACTGACTTCGACTGCCAAAGTATGATACGCAAAGATTGTCTGAGTACCCCTATTGTTAATACTAGTTTAATAAAATGTACGATACAGAAAGTTGGAGCCATGCGCTTAAAATTTAGAATTTCCCGTTTGATTTTTAGTGTGAGATCATTAAAAACTAAATGGCTATTATTTAAACAAATGCTTCTTAACAGGTTTGGAAAGTGGATTTTTTTAAAGCCATCTCATCCAAAGTAAAAAACGATTAAAAGCAAATTAATTAGTCTTGCTGTATATTACCCATATATTGCATATACCGGGTATATGCTCTTATCCCCCAAAATAACATTTACACTATTAAAGGTATAACAATTCTGTGTGTGCACTTGAACAGGAAATCATGAGTGCTCTATCGAAACTATAATTTTTTAACCGTAACACCTAGACTAAATGTCAAGTTAGGAAAAGGAAGAGCATGGTTTATTTGTATGTATGTATTCAACTGGTTTCGTTTTCATTAGAAATTATTTGAAGTTGCTACAATGTTTTGAAAAACTAATTGATAGCTGCGCCGCAGTACACTAGTGCATGAAGATCGCTTCACAGCAGCGCAGCTAACAAAAGGTGTTTTCCCCTGTTTTCAAAACATTGTACCAACTTCAAAAATTGCCACTGAAGACTAAAACAGTTGCATACGTAAAACAAACTATGTTCTTCCTTTATCTAGTAGGAAATTTTGTCCTAGATGTTACGCTTTAAAAATTATTGTTTCAATTTCGTTGAAAAAATGGTCAACTTTTAATACCATCAATAAATAGAGCACCCATGACTTCCTATTTAAGTGCACCACAGAATTATCATACCTTTAATGGTGTAAATGTTATTTTGGGGATAAAGACTTTGTGTTCAACCGGTATAGTCTTTTTTTTAAAAAAACTATTCTAATGATATATAAAGCGTCAAAATGCTCTCATTTTACTGTGGATAAAAATATTAAAAAAATACCTCAATTTTTAAGCATATATTGTTACGATGTAAAGAAGAGAATTTTTATCTGAAGGAGAAAAGACAGTTCTCCCGACTGTCCATCAATGGACAGATATATCTTTAGAGATATTTGTGCATGGCATCATTAAAAGCCGCCGACTTCTTAACTTTATCAAACTACATGTATCTAATCGATTAATTTATACCGCGTATAGTTTATTGCAAGAAAACTCTACTTTACATTTTTAAAAACATGTCATCAACATTTTATTAAATTATAAATAATGCATAATTACGACAATTACAAAGGTGCATCACAATTAGTATGTCAGTGAAGGCGTATGAGCAATCTGAAGCTATGAAAATATTTGGGTATAGGAACTGGTCTTGGAAAGGTTGGTCAGATTTTGAATCTGCATAGTCGTCTTCACCAGGGTCTCCAAACCGAGAGTCCGACCTCTGGTAGTCTTAGCTCCATCTGAGATCTCTCATGCTCCTCCTTGAAGTGTGCATTGTGCGGAGGACTGTCTCTAACGTGTTGCACTCGTTCTTCTTTTATCCCAGAAATTGTTTGGTCTGTTGCGCACTGATTTCCATACACGTGACCTGACCTGTTGTGATAATCGTGAGGTGAATCCCTGATGTGGTCCTTAACATTGTCTACCGCGGGGGTTTGGACACCAACGGGGAGTATGTTGTCCCCCTCGGTGGTCCTGCTGGTAGAACCACTGTTGGCGAAATGCAAATGGTTTAGTCTTGTATTCAGATGAGTGGTCAGTCCATTGTGAGCTTTACCATGCAGATGAAATTGTTTTTCGTTTAAATAGCGATTCACTTCATTGACACATTCGTGAAATCCTGCGCGAAATTTGTCCAAGGGATCTTCATTGCTCGCGGTAGTGGGAGGATGTCCCCCGTTTTTGGTTCTTTGTTGTAAATGGTGCAAATGACGGACAGTCATTTCCAAAATATCGGCCTTTTCCAGTTTTGAACGCCGGCAATTCTGCTTGAAACAGAAAATACTATTATTAAACAGTGGTCATTCCCAAAAAAAAAAGAAACTTCGGAAATCTAACAACGGGTTTGGCAATGTTTTTCAGACATTAGTTTAAAAAAAAAATTCTAAAAAAAATTAATCCATAATACTTTAAAAGACATATATAGTTGGAAAACTTATCTTCTGATATGCTATTAAATTAAATTTTCATTGATTTCGAACTAATTGGTGCTTGATAATCCACTAATCGTCGATTAAATTTAACGGATGCATGATAGGATAATACTTAAAATGATTTTCGATGGCAACTATAGTACTCACGTTAATTTCGTATTTCGACGAGCACGTGACCAGATCTTTCAATTCGGATAAACTCTGGTTGATCCTGGCCCTCCTTCGTTTCTCCATCATCGGTTTGGATGCCTGAAAAATCAAATCGATTAATTTCTCATCGTCCCCTGGATTGAAGTAATTCATTAGCGTATCAACATGCATCCCGATACATTTTAATCGTTTCAATTATCGACTGATACCAGTATATCATTTAAATTATTTTCTTTCTCCAGCTGTTATTAACCCCATATCGATGAATTCATAAACTAAGTCAAAGCCCGTGACACTTTCAAAGTGTATACCTACTTTTCGATTCGTCTTGATAGTGGTCGGCATTTTGACGCTAACTTCGTCGTTCATGGGCACCAGTTCGGAAATAACGATGATGAATTTAAACTCGGTATCGGAAGACTAATCCTGGTTGGCGATCATGAATGAAAGAGTTGAGGCCAATTGATGCAGGCCTTTGGACTTGGATGATGACTTTGAGCTTGGCACCTGCGCGCGCTAGCCACGTGCTCGTTGATGCCCCTACCTCTGTTTAGGGGTATATACCTGCGTTCGTCGTAAGCGTGATCGTCGATCGGAATGCCGGTGCACGAAGCTAGGAGGCACGATGCCGCTGTCGTGCCACCTGTGATGAGGACCTCACTCCAATCGCGTGGCTGCTTTTTCACTTTCTTTCTTGTGGCCCCGGACGCCATTGGACCCGAGCGAGGGGTCTAGCTCCTACCCTCCCTCGACCCCCTTGCCTCCCCCTCCGGACGCTTACCTGTCGGCGTCCATTACGCCAAATTGCCCAGCCCTTTCTGCTTCTGGCCACAGAAACGCGTCCTCCTTGCACGTGCAGGCTGTCGGCCTCCCTGCCGATTTTTTATGACGAGTTGAGCGTGTGGGTGAGGGTCGAGTAAATACCTGCCCATCATATTTTTGTTTTATGATGGTCGATAGTGGAGGTCGCCTTACGCCTACCGCTTCGTGCACGCCTAGAGATCTTGAGCCTGAGATCGAATTCAAAGTTTTATTTTCCGAAATACAGGAGAGCTCGAGGCATGCCAGAAAACACTGGCTCGTCGTAATATTATAACTTCGAAAAAGACCACTATACAATTCTAGGTGTTTTTTTATTGTTATTCTTAACGTTTTATAATAGCGCATTCGGATGGTCGATCCGGTGTGCTTGAGTGTACACTAGGTGTATCGATTCTGCACTCGTTCTATTCGACTGAGACTGGTGCATAGGCTACTCAGTGGCGGTCGGTGCACTCTTCTCCCCGTATTCGAATCGCTGCACTGGGTGTGCACTCAGTGTACACTGATACACCATCGAGAGAGCCAGTGTAGCGGTGCATTCAAAATGGCGGAATAGATTTCACGTGCAGTTTTTCAAATAAAGAACATTTCGTCTGCTGTTCTTTTTGAACGTTCGAATTTGGCGGTGACTTGTGCAGACGATTTGCACGCACTTGCACTCGCGTGTTCGAATCGTCACACCTGGCAGAATGCACTGGAAACGTCATTAGGTTGCACTGCGCTGAAAAAAATCACGTGATAAGCTTGCACTAGCAAGAAGATTACACTACACCAGATTGACCATCCGAATGCGCCATAAGATGTATTGCACATAACTGATCTCTGAATCTTGAAGTACGACCAATAGTGGTGCTTGCAGCATGCACCTTTGACATCAGCAGTTCTTTCATGCAGGTTTCCATAAAACTAAATTTCAGCAAAGTCAAGATACGAACGTGTGTCTTTATTGATTTGTATTTAGATTCCTGTCTGCGAAATTCGCTGAAAACCAGGATTGTTCAGGAAAATCCTGAATTAGCCATTGTAGGAAAATTATTCACAGAATCATACATATTTTGTTAGGATGTTTAGTGCACAAATGTCATTCAAAGTGCCCACGAAATGTCGTGAGAAAAGTGAACAGAATTACTGGAAAAGAAGAAAATATGTTAAGTAACTGATGACTAATCGGTATACAGTGTAATCTATAGAATTATTCAAAATTGGCAATCATGGTCAGAATATGCCAGCTAAAAATCGTGAAAATTGGTATAGAAAAGGATGTGAGCTCTACAGCTGTATACATGTTATGTAGGTCATGTAAATTAAAAACATTATTGCCCCTAAAACGAAAATGACAAAATAATCGTAATCATTGTTCAAATAATTTACTTGACATGCATTTACTATACTGTATATTTGTCTTTGTAGGCTTGAGACAAATATGAAATTTCTTCTGATGCAGCAGGACTATTCTGGATAGTCTTATTCTGTGCAATAAGAAATAAACTCATCATTGGCTCTGTTAAATATAAATTATTATAAAGCTCATGAGAAATTCGATATACATGTGCATGTAATCTGATAAAATGCATGCACTGCTGTATTGTATACCAACAAGGGCCATTTGAATTATGGAATTCAGCTTAATATTTCATTATTCTGTACGTCTGCGATTATTCCTTTGGGAAAAAAATGATATCTGGGTTTAGCCCTGACCTTCAATTTCGTGCTTGCTCTTCGATAATAGGCTTCGGTCTAACTAGATTTTCTGCTTAGAACTTTATTTTTCAATCAATCCACGCAGGATTCAATCTATAACCCAACACGTGGACAATGGCCCTCTATTCCGCTAACCTTTCGCTTATTATTCAATGCAACTATTGATATTCGCTCAACTAAATTTCGAGAATAGAAAAGGGAACACAGAAATTGCTTTGTGCTGTAGAGGTGCGTACACGCATGCATGTGGGCTAAGGTTTTTAAACCTAAAAAAAAGGTTGCTCGCATTCAGATTTTGGGCGATGGAAGCCAGGACCATCCAAGCATGCTCTAAGCTTGTTTATTGAATACCCCGTGCGAAAAAAAGCAGTATAAGCCTAGGATCCGGTGCTGAAAAATTTCAGATTTTGGTCAGTAAATGTTCTCTTTAAGGACTTTTGTACGGGGCATTGCATTTTCATTGGTGATTATCCAAACCAGATCGACTTAAAATTCGCGCACAAAGCGGTCAGCGAAGCGAAAAAGTCTGCTTATGGGACGTCCCAGGTTGGAATCAGCATCTTTCTGCGATTTCACCCCTGTCTGAACCCGAATAACACATCAGTGAATGTTGAAACGCGATCTGAAAACTGACCGGTGGGCAGTGGCCGGAGTCTCGGAGACCTCTGAGATTTCCTTTCGGGGTCCCGCATGTCTGCCCCAGACTCGGCAGACTGACAGATTAGGGCACCATGAAGCCGAATAAAGTGACTCACGGCGAAATGCTCACCTGTGTCCTAGCACGCATGGTCAGTTCGGGTTACTAAGTATAGCCCATTTTTTGAGTATATACATAGACGAAACATATGGCACGGGGGCAAGGGGTGTGCGGCAAAGGTAAATTCAAGAAACGCTTGAGCGTCCCTCAAAAAGCCGTCATAAAAGTTAAGTTTATCAAATTATTATTAGTCCGAAAAATATATACTCCGAAAATGTTTGAAGTCACCGAGAAACAGCCCAAGCATTGACTCGGACACTGAGGAGCTAGGGAGGAGGTGAGTGAAGAGGGTGGAGGTGTCCAGAGGGCCTCTCATCTGCTACTTCATGCTAGCCTTTGATAGTGTATCTATACCCGCTTTTTAAAAAGTCCTTGAAAAATTCTCGGCTATAGATCGAGTCCTTGACGTTTCTCTCATGCAGCTCCTCCAATTGAGATGTCTAATCTGTTTTAATAATCTGTTATGATTTATAACAACATTTACCTATCTTTGGCTGCTAGCCAGCACTGCAGCGTATGAATTAGACATGGGTCCTTGAAAACGAGTAATTACACCTTTAACACGTTCTTGATCAACAATTGATTTTATATTTGACACTTCGTTAAACGGACGATGTTAGCTTCTTTTTTACATTGACTCCACAGTCCACACCCTTTGTAAGGCCTTGGATATTCCTATCTGGCAAAAGTATTCCCATTTCTTTAATCTGGTATACATCATACAGGTATATACATGCATGCTTCCGTAAATACAGAATATAATCGGCTTATAAAACTTGTTTTGATTCTGGATCTCATTATTTTGCTAATTTTCACCGATGCACTTTGCATTAAAGTACACTGTATACCAACATTTTTTGACAATCTTCCAAATTCTCCAATCTATAGTTAACTTTCCACGAGTCACGTGTTGCAGACCCGCTGTCCATTTTAAATTTAAAAATTGTAGATTGCAAGGTATTTCAGTAAATACAGTAATGTCTACGTCGTTAATATTCGTAATAAAGGAAGTGATAAAAAGTGCAGACCTACTGTTGTCTATATTGCAGTGTAGATTGCAAGACCTGTAGTTCGGAAAATACACATAATCAGTATTAAAGGTAGTGGTAATCTATAGCTACAGAAATCAATGACCTATAGAATTATAGCGACTTGTTTGTGAAAACTTTCATTTATTGTTTCTTCCCTATACAGGTACACTAATTCTCAAACTATCAAGAAGTCATGTATGAAGCTGAGTCATAATACAAGGTCGGTCGCAAGAAAGCGTTTATTTTCAAGCATTTTGTCCAAAGGTAATTGCTTTTAATCAGGGATTAAAAGGCTCTCGATCATAAGTTGTGCACGAACAACTTGGAGACTTTGTTACAGAAGTGTCAGTAATAGTCCTTGATATATTTCCATTATGCGCAGCAATGATGTATGCATTCAATTTGTTATGCATAAAGTGTAGCGAATACCGCGTTACAATATTGAACCACATTTTAACAGCTAGAAAACTTGGCGCAACCGAGTTTTCTATTGGACCCTCCATGGCCAACAATATTTGATGGAAGGACCGTTCCTTTCCAGACGAAAATCAATTCCGAACAAATTGTATTCACCATTGAAAATCAGTGCTACATTGGATTGGAAGAGCGTGGCGAATTAGCCGTTGGATTTCGTACCACACCTCGAAGCCTTCAATGGGACCGGAACGAATTGCCCCCCAAATGGATTCAAATGAAGGGCTTAAAGGGGCGTCGCCATCGCGGTCACTTCAAAGGGCAACAAAATGGCAACCCCCTGGCCCCTGAGAGCGTCTTCTTGCCTGGGCATCTCACAAACAGGTTTCGCATTTTAGTGGTTTTTACCTTCCATTTTTAACTGAACAGGAATACCTGTGGGTGCTTCTGCTACTGCATACTCTACCTTTTCGGGGTAGGCCTACTCCACAAGTAAACAATACTGTCAAAAACGAACAGTACTTTCGCAAGAAATGAAAAAGGTGTTCGAATAACATTCATGACAAGAATAATACAAATGCATGTTTGGAAGACAACTTCAACATTCGTTTTATCTCACTACCTCGAGATCATCGAAATACAGTATATAAGTTATAAATTATTAATAAATCTTTCCGACCACCTGAAGATGGATTCATGGACAGTATATAAGTAAAGAAAGATCTGGGACATTTGTAAATGCTGAAAACACTTGTTCATTTGCTACCAACACCAGCATCATGTTCGTTTTCGTTCAGAAAAATTAAGTTCTTGGACATTATTAGTGTTTTACCACTACCAAATTTTGACACCTGTTAACGTTCCTGCAAGTTCACGTACATGGGTACATTACATGAGTTATACAGTATAAACATGCATTTGGCCTGCACATCACCAAATTGTTTTAACTTGTTATTAAATTGCGAGCAAATTTATTGCACTAGTATTGCACGTGTCATTCTGTATCGTTTTATATACATGTAGCCTACTTTCTGTTAAAAGTGTGACATTTAAAAAACCACAAACTCATTTGGGTCAAGTTTTAAATTACGAAGGCGTTTGAAATTTTAGAGAATGTTGTATAGTCTTCTTCGCAGCATTTCAAACATTTTTTTTCAAAATTCTCATTGATAAAACTGACTTTGAGAAATGACCATTAACACATGCCATAGTTTCTTAAAAATGGATATTTTTGCATTACTTGTGTAAAGAAATAGTCCACCTGCTGCATGAACACCTGACATTTTCAGACTTCCCTACAAAGGCAGGCCCATGCATTACGCATTAGACGGGAAATTTCAGTTTTTTTCTCCTGTGGGTGAAATAGGTGTGAAGCCCACAAAAACTGTTGTTTGCTTACTTAAATTGTTCTCGTTGCGCACAACCTGATTATGGATTTAGGTTAAACCAGGGTTAAACGTAGGATATAGTTGACTGTCAGTTTAAATTCCAAATGGATCAATTTGTAAATCTGTACACAACTAAAGTGTATAGCTGCGAGGCTTATCTCGCTCCTTGGACCAAGGATTACAGATTATAAGCATACTTGGACCCCTCCCCGTGTATATATCTTGCATCCTGCACCGTGCACATTTTTTTATTCTTTTTTTATGTTTTTTTCCCCCCACCCCATACCACCAAGGGGGTAAATTAGGTGGGTTTCGCCATTTTGCAAACTTCATTACAAAAAAAATACCAGAAAAAAGGTGCATGGTGGGTCTTGTAGGCGATATATGTTAAAAAGATTGACCGAATAAAAAAAAACTGCGGTGTACCCTTGTAAGTCTAAACTGTTGACATTGGAATGGTCTTTCAGTGATTACAGGGAAATTCAGAAAGTTCTGGTTACGTTTGTGCATGATTTTATAAGGCAACATCACAATCATGTGTCGACCCTAAATGAAATAAAATAATTTTTTGTTTGATAAAAAGTTGCAGTTTCACAAAACGCAAATTTTGTCGAGTAAATAAATATACATCAAAGTTTCCCACATCGAAAATACTTTGAAAAAATCATTTCGCAATGCTAGTTTAAAAATATATTGCAAATGCTAATTATACTTTTTGCATGCACTATATATTTCGAAATAAGTACTATATATATTAGTAATAACTTCATATCAAATGCTAAACGCATCACAAGTAAATGCCTGTCGTTGTCCAATTTGCAGATGTCTAATCATTTCGGTTTGCTGGAAATTGTGCAAATTTTTGTTAAATATAATAGAAATATCGAGAATGGTGGTATACTTTATGATTCGTCCTCTCCCACCAGAGCTTTCACACCATTGGTGGACAACCACAAGCATGGAAGGATTACTTAGATCGATGGTCACCCCTGTAGTCCACACATGGGCATGCATTCATTATAAATGACCCCACGGGACAAAAAAAAATATATGCAAAAACTGCTTGGAAATCAGTCATGCGAGCATTTCAGCCTATAGATAAACATCCATTTATAGAGCCTATTTATATACGTGTATTAAATTCATGCAAATTTCGAATATGATCGACGTTTGCGAGACAGGCATTTTGTCTATTATGTGAATCCTCTTTTGCCATCACCAAAAAAAAGGTGTCCATTTTTCTCTTCTGGTTATTCGACTCTTGGACGCAGGAGCGAACTCGAACACCTTTGTCCCTGTCCGGAACGAATCTGCTTTTCTATGATTTCTCTTGGAAGTCGGTTTTGTCTATTGAATTTACGGTAGCGTGCGGCCTAGTTTAGCAATGGGGCTAACCTCAGGTTTAAGTTCTAGCTGAATTCGTATGGGTTAACGTTGGCGATAGTCTCAACTTTTGGTCCGAAGTTGCAGGTGTGTGGGAAAGGTCGGTGCGAATGGCACTTAAATATCCCTCTCGTAGAAAGAAAATGCAGTTTGAATTATAGTTGAAAGGCAGGGACCAGGACGGCCATTAGTCATTTTAGATGGACAGGTCAAATAAGAAATGCATTTTCGGCTCATCCTCCTCCATCATTTACATGGCTCGAGTCGAATCTAATTCTGAATGAATGACCAGCTGAACTGCGAGGAGTTTTGAAACTTCAACCTTCTGTTCCTAAAAAGTCACGCTGAATTTGTGCGTCCATGAATGTGCATGTAGTTATAAAAGTTAAATGCAGGCCATTTTTGGAAATGTATATAAAAACTATAGGCAGGCCTAACAAGATTAGCGGATATTCTCTACACATTTGTTTCGTTTTTTTAAATCAAGATAAGGCATTGCCAAATCAAAATCATTACTGTATTGAAAAAATTGAGTGTACTCGAAAAATATAGAATTACCTTGCAACAACATAAGATGCCAACTAAAAACTTTTTTTTAAAAAAAACTACTAAAATATTAAAATACATTGTACTGTATAATACATGGATATTCAAACCACGTTGGTTAAACATACTTTATGTGTATTTCCTTGAATTTAATATATTATGTTTACATGTTTACGAATTTTATTGCTTTTCACGATGAAAAGACTTGCCCCATGGCTGCTGTTTGTTTAAGTTATAAAAAACGAAATAGTAAAGTCAAAGTGCAGTCCAAATAACGTTAATTTTGCCCTGTTTTCTCATGTACAACGTACTGTATACTTTATGACCACCCTATGCAGATACGAATCGAGTGCAGCTTACATACTAGAAGATTAGCTCAGGTGTAGACCCCTATCTCGGACCCCTGCTGTTTAGATAACCCCTTCTACTTAGTTTTTTACTCCGTTTTTTTTTTTCTCGGACTGGTTTTGAATTCTACTCAATTTGATACTTAATCCTCTGATACTCATTCAGGAGTCCGCTGAAAATAGGTCTCGTGTTAGAATCTGTTCGAGGCCTGTCCTCTCAGATTTGGTTACCCTTTTTACATGGCAATTAAACAAGGCACAAGAGAAGTACATTAGGCCCATAGAGTGACCTGAGAGCTAGCTTTTGTTCACCTATCCAAATTTAGGGTTTGCCATCCAAAAGAGCAGCCAAGAAAGCGGCGCATTGGCTGGCTTTTGTTATCGGATTACGAAGGAGAAGAGCGATAGGGGTTTCTTTGGCAATCTTTTAACCGTCCTGGGTCCTCCTCGGTAAAAGGGCTGCACGCATTCGCGGGGACCCTTCAAAAAATGGCTATGATAGCGTACACCAGACACGTGTTCAAAGAGGAAAGGCGGTCGCAAGACAGTGATCCAGCCTTGGACTAGAAATGATGGGGGTTGAAAGAGTTTAACCCCATGTCCCGTGATGTATCGCATTTCCGTACTCGTAAAAGAAGGGTAGCACCTTTTTCATATAAAAAATAGCTCCCATCTTTTTTTTTTCTCTCTCTTTTGGTTGATAAGAATTACAGTGATACTCGGTAATGTTCCCCTCTCGATATAATGCATCTTTTTGAAATGGACGTGACTGCCACTTCACATCTCTCACCCGAATTTGTCGGGCCAGATAAACGTGACTCTTTAAGTCCAGAAACTCCTCCAAATTCAACCCTGCTATAAGATTTTGTACTCGAATTCCCCTAGATTTTAGAGTTTTGAATGGTAGTCTTGTAAAGGATCTTGTCTCCTTCGGAATATTGCCCAGGTGTGTAATATTAAAAAGAAACAGGTCGCCAAGCAATAATGCAGTATATATTTCCATAAAATGTGTATTTTTCAATTAGCTCGCAGTTATCACTATGACTTAGAAATGCCTATAATGCCATTACTACTGTTTAGTCTATATGAAAAAGAGATATGAGGAAAAGACAAATGTTTTTGTAACAATAGTTCGACAATTTGAATTTGATTCCAAACGTTCAGGGAAATTGTATACTCAGGTATTCTGAAAGATTCTCTTTTTGTAACTGCACATGTAGATATATACAGTATTATAATTAAGATGCATCTATTAATCTGTATACGTTAAAGCTTATATGACTTTAAAATGACATAAAATCGTTATACAAAGTTTGTATAAACTCAATTGCCAAGGGAATATAAAACGAAAAATTCCTTATTATCGGTTTTCACCATTAATGCGAGACTATTATAATAATTGTATATTCAGTTAAAAAGATGTAGTCACGTTATTCTTCTGACACACCGTAATATCGGCGACGCATTTACTAAATAAGGCATGTCAGTTTATTGTGTATACAGTCTATATATATCGTAATTTGCATATGTATGCAAGTTTAAATCATTGGCAGGGCATTCTATTTTAAGCAGCTTATTTTCTGAATTTAATCCATCGACTCGTAAACATAAACATGACACTATAAAACCACCAACCCGTTTAGGTTTCATTGCACAGCCATGGAGAGAGATTTATGGAGCCAGAATAGACGAGGGAAGTCTATGTATTTTGCTCCGAAATACACAGTAGGTTGGCAGAAAAGTGTTGGCAGTCGATGAATAACTCAACAAATAAACAAGGATTAAAATGTAATCCTTGGTCATGAAGTCGTCCGCTAAAAAATAACAAAAAATTGTTGACAAGGCCCGGCCGCCATGGGACCATGCATGGTATAGGGGGAGACTATAGCATAGAACTAGAGGTGCACATGTATTTTACAAACGTTCCGATTGCACGTAGTGCATTCTGCAAAATGGATGAACTGACTAATCAATGATTAGAGCAGGTTTTCTCCAATTAATCATGTATCGCTATCTTAATTAATCTGCATGCACAGATTGAATATTGAAGTCTGTTTGCCATGCGTGGTTGCCCTCGATCAAGGCGTTGCATGCATGCCAATCGAAAGTGCGTGTTAAAATGGCGAGATGTCTATGCTTATATAATCATATCTAAATTTGAGCAAGATATACTTCGGGCCTAGAGCAGATCGCGTGCATTCGAGCTCGATATCTCGAAAGTTGCGTGCTTCTTAATAGATTTAAATCAATCGTTGACGCCTCTACAGCGCCTCTAATGATTTCTTTTTCGGCAAAAAGCATACATCCTGACAGGTGTGAAGTTGACCCTGATCAAAACCGACTATTAAAGTATATGTTTACGCGTGAAACTTCCAACTTAATTAAAGAGGCAATCCGTTCATATATCATGGATAAGTGAGGCAATTATTGAGACAAAAAAAAAAAACAATTGTCTTCTCGTTTGCTTAATTCACAGGTAGGCCTGCAAACATCGCGTTGTTTAAAGTAAATTAAAAACGTCTAGGCGAAAATAACAACTTTCACACCGTATTTTCTGAATTTAAAAAAACAAAGAAAAAAAATGTGAAGTCGGATGTTTGAAACAAAACTGCTGTAATCAGACGGCTAGCTCGTAACTGTTCATTTTATAATTTCACCGTAAACTTTATTGATTTACGAGCGGCTTGTTTTATTTTTTTGCAAAAAAGTCCGAAGGTAATGCGGATCCATTACCAAACTATAGCGTAATAGTTGCTAACGAGATTATAGCAAAAGACTGTTATAGGTGGGGGTAAGAAAGCAGTATATAAGAAAGTACAGGTTAACCATCTGGGATGGGAGGATTCGGTTGCGAGAAACCATACCTACGCCCCTCAACTTCGAGGCCTTGGGCCTTTCGGTCCACTTTGGGTGGGACGTGAAATGATTCCAGGGTGGAACATCGAGGTGTACTTCGGTATATACTGTGCCTTTTCCTCGAGCTTGGCTGTTAGGCCCAAGGGCCACCTCTCTTCCCATGTATTTTAAGGGTGGGATTGTAACGAAGGCATCATCCATTAAGACGGGAGTTATAGGAGATGAAGTATGGCTTAAACACATGGTGCCGGTTGCCTTGTACTGTAAATTGCCTCTAGTTTTGACACGTTCGCTCAGGAGATGGGTGTGGAAAGCGGTCCATGTAACAGGAAAACATCTCAAAATTTCACCTGGGTCTATCATAAATATAGGGCCTCAGTGCCAGGCTGCCATCTTGCAATGCGGTCCACACATGCATGTGTTCGATAGGCGGAATGGTCAAATTTGACCCCTTTTTGAAAATGTTACGAGATCAGACACATGTAGCAACTATGCATATACAGTATATATATATAGTCTTTGTTTGCAATTGACGTTGTATGCGCATGCAACAAGAAATGTATACATAAAAAGGAACACCTATATGAAAACGCGTGCGTATATAGCTTCATCTTTGAGTTGCTCAATTTGTATTGAAATTTGAAATTGTGTCACTTTGGTTGATAAATACGACAGTGAAGCATTGAAAGTAATGTAAAACTATGCAGGCATAGCGAAATGACATGCTAAAACCAACTAAAATAAACGTTAGTTGTTCAAACTGCATCTCGCCGATAGATTTTCGAACAATCCATGCATTGTCATGCAGGTTCACATACATTTCTGTTGTAAATTGTTGCTAAAAATATTTTTTTTAATTGAAATACCTTATACCAAAGTTACCTTAATGGTGCACTGAGGTTATCATTGCTGTTTCGTCACATTTGCATGCGAGTTATACTCGCAGAAAGTTAGTATATGGTAATTTAAACGTTACTTTTTTTATTTCTAATGAATTTTAACTAAAGTTATTGTTGATTTGTTGAGACATGTAGCGTAAAGAGGATTTACCATATATTCTTTTTGTATTCATATTCAAACTTTAAATTTGACTGAGCATCATATAAGTGTTGATTACTGTACCTATATATATTATAAGCTAGGAAAGCACCAAGACAATTTTGCTTCATGCAGAAACTGGAAACTCCCAATTTGGAAAGTCGGCTAAGGGTAGGAACACGTCGAAGCTTATTCCAGTCGCTTGCTAACCAGTGCCGCTTAGTTGTAAGCATCTGCAAGACGACTGACACTGGTTGATAAGCGACTGGAATGAGCTTCGACGTGCACCTAGCCTAAAAGCACGGAAACGTGCATGCATTCCAGTTTCGGAAACCAAGTTTCGCTTTTAAGTTTCCTCGGTGTGTGTGTACCCGCCTTTAAAGAATATATTAACTTAAGAGACGTCGAGATCGAGCAAACAATTTCTATACTTGTACAGTATAAGTACATATGGCGCTACGAAGGAATCGGTTCTTTATTTGTAATCTTTCACTGCGTAGTTTTAGTTAGAGCTTAACCCATTTCGGTTCGTTTAAATTGATCATTATAGTGAAAGGGGAGCTATAGGGTCATAAATAATATTTTAATAAGACTAGGATTTATAACCCGAAGATTAGACCTGCTATGATTATCACGTAATTCGTGTTGTTCCAATTTTTTTTTCTCCAAAATACAGCCTAGATTGATCTTAACCAACCGAGAAGTAATGACGGTTCCTTGTTTGGTTTAAAAAGCACGTTCCCGTGCAAGGAAAAGCATGCCTTCGCGTTGCCCCCGTCCATGTTCATAGGTGCTGAATAGCTATTAATATAATCGCCACTCTGAAGTTAAGTCCGAAAATAAACACTCGTTGGCTTTTCTGAAGGAATGGAATGTTGACACCATCTGGTAATGCGGTTGAAGCGTAGATTGGGGGGAAACTGACGCGTGTGCATGCTCACACCTCTTTTGCTTCGGACATTACATTCCCACGCCAATTTACCACCTTGCGTTGGTCACACGATGCTCATTATTACATCCTGGTTGCCTGGCTGGCTGCAGGTTAACTTCTATATAATTCAAGGTTTCGAAAGTATAGTACTCCTCCGTTTCCGAAAACTTGCGGAACGGCAAACAAATGGGGTGGAAACAACATATGCGAAAAGGATGTATACTGCATGCATTTCCCAAGCACCTTGTTGCTCCAGAATTAAAATACAGTGTACTTCTACTTTACCGGGAAAAAAGTGTCACCTTTGTATTGGTCAATTCGTTTTTCAAAGAATTTTCTGTAATTCCATGCAAACGTTATTTTTGTTTTTGGAAATCCAATCTCGAGGGAGTCCAAGTTTAAACCGTATACATGTATACTGTAGTTCGTATTGTGAGAAGCACTACATGTACGGAATATGGGTTCGTACTATCAGAAATTTCTATTTAGCGAGTTGGTCTTAACGAGGTTTCACTGTACATATCCGAGTTCTATAAAAACAAACCTATCATTCAATTCAAGGCTCATCATTATACAAGTACGTCATTAAGTTATAATAAACTTTTCATATATATTGAGAGTGTTTCAAAAACCGAAATTCAGAATGGCAATTACTAATATCAATAAAACTGGATTTTTCAATCGCTTATACTAATAGTAATATGTTTTCTCAATAGAATCTCAATGTTTAATATAAACGTGACATATATCGACTGATAAACATGTTTCTACTGTATCACTCAGACATCATGGCAAACTCGTTTATAAGACATTTTTTATGGAATTTGTCTTAAAAAATGGTGGCTTTTGTATACGTGCTGTCGGATAGTTTTAAAGCATATCTTTTACTCCCGCCCCATTATATAGTTAGGTAAATCTCGCAGATTACCTTACTAATAATCTCTGGATTGTATTACCCGGAATATTCACAGGCTTATATGGTCCCCTTTGGAACAAGGGCATTTTTACAAAGATTCTTTTTTATGCTGAGACCCATGCAATTTCTGCAAGTTTCGCTCAAGCTGAAATGTGATATTCAGAAGGTTGAACTAAAGTAGAGGAATCTATACCAGCCCCAGTATTAAAATGCGGGTAATCTCAAAGATGTTCAAATCCACAAAAGGTTCGCCATGTTGAATGTCCATATAGTTTTTTTTTAAAAAAAAGTAAAAACAAAACTAGAAGGACAATGGCAATACGAAATGGTATATACGCGTTTGGGTATATGTTAAAAAAATCTCGGTCGATGACATGTGCTCAGTGTGACGTTTTACGTTTTGATGAAAATGCTGTGAAGCATGAAAAAAAGAGAGATACTGGTCCTACGTGATACCACGGGGAAGCAGGTGCACCCGTTGGGT
Organism: Megaphyllum sjaelandicum; assembly: GCA_034698745.1. Lineage (NCBI taxonomy): Eukaryota > Metazoa > Arthropoda > Diplopoda > Julida > Julidae > Megaphyllum > Megaphyllum sjaelandicum. The sequence continues at coordinate 21,791 of JAQGBX010001000.1, forward strand.
TAACATGAAAAGTCTAAACAATTTTTCGATAAGATCTTGCGTTGGCTGAGCTTTTGCTTCTTCGTTATGCTAGGATAAGAAAAATCTGAAGAAAAAAAATGAAAAATAACGATATAAAACACGCATGTACACCTTGAGGGTCGTATATATACGGTGAAAAATAAAATCGAAAGCTGATGGATAGGGGACCCCTAAGTTAAAAAAAAAATGAGAAATACATATGAATTTTTTGTGCGTGCAGGATTGACTGAATTATGCGAGGAATTGAACATAGATTGTTCACGCTAGAAAACTAGGGGTGGCTTAAAAGATTATACATGAATAAGCATTATCATATAGTAAGAATCGGTATGGGATTATATAGTGTATAGGAATTCGGTATTATAAAGATCGAGGTCGAAAGTGAAATTGATATACAGTGTACTGGGTTGAATAATTGAAAACTCATACTTGTTTACCAATCAAACAAAGCGGAACATCCTTAATTATATAGTACAATAAATTGTTGAGAAATTTAAAGTTGACATCTGTTAACTCTCAATTCTAAGAGCCTACAGGCAACATGTACACGAATAAACTAATAATGGATACAGGATACTGTAAATGTCTTCGTTTTTATTAAATTCAGGGAGTTTAATGGCAGTTTTTACATCTTTCAACAAAGCATATGCAGCTGTATTATCATGCGATTATATATACTGCACATGTGATATCTAATTCAAAAAACTATAATGTATTTTCTCTACCGATTACTCATATCGGTCCCTAATTTTGAGATGGCGCCCAAAACATAAGATATGTCACTATACTTTATTGTTGTGTAATTGAGAACCTGTTACATGTAGATACTTTAAATGAAATTATTTTATAATATTAAGAAAAAAGTTTTCATCAATATTAAATTTGAAAACAATCTTTTCTAAAGAAAACAACATGTGGCATTAACCTAAGGTATACACAGTACTTGAGACTGTGGTTTCTTCGCGCTTGGCTTGCTTAGTTTGACTGTGATCGAGTCTTTGTACCGATTTGTACCATACCATTTTCTTTTCTAATCAGTCCACGTAAATTACACCGAAGTATTCGCAGCCCTAAAAATTTAAAAGTGTGCAATGGTGCTGAAGCTGATTTTATGGTCAGTTTAGATTGTAATCGTAATCCAGTCCTATAGCCAGATGCTGCTCAGCAGAAAAGCGTGCAGGTTATTTAGAAAGAAGGCATGCAGAAAGAAAGTAGAAGCGCAGATAGGTATCATGAATTAAGTCACGGTGAACGCACTTGGTATACATTTGGGTACTTGTATAACCGCAGTGAGAACAATTTTATCTTGGTGCCCCCCTGACCCCTTGCTCCTGATGCTATTCCGATGAGTTCCTTTGTTTACTTTCCTTTCGCTTTTCACCTTCGCAAAAATGAGCATCCGAGGTCTTGGACGTCCCGTACAAATGGGGGAAAGTGCCCCCTTAATTGTCCGAGTATGGTGATCGAATCTTGCGGAGAGGTTTTTGAACCGATTTAAATATGCATCGGCCTCACATGGACTGGACATGATCAGGAAGTGCGCCCGCGAGGAGCTAGGAATTTTCATGCACTTTTAATATTTCGGCGATTTGAAGACACGATCTTCGTCCCAAACAAAATGGGAGATTTATACCGAATACGTTGAATGTTGTTTTTTTTTCGTTTTTCAAGAAAAAAAGTTTCATTTTACGCATTTACCATACTTATAAACAAAGGAACTTTGATTGAATTCAAGTATCGTTAGCATCACTCTTGCCTCTTGGAATGCAGTATTTTTTCTTCTTACATTAAACGACCCTGTGGGGCCAGCTTGACCTACACTGTACACCTTTAATCGGACTTTGGCCCGAGCAAATCATGCGTTGGATGGAAACGCGAGGATTTAATTTTATACAGTATAAAATAAAAGCATACGGATTTGATGGAATGTACATGTACATAATTTTGAAGTTACATATTTGGGTTACACGATGTAGATTCCTGTCGTTTGCTTTAGTTTAATGTATCGTATTCTCTGAAATTACTTGAGGTGTATCATACTGTACATGTATCTCGTTTTTTTCGTATTTAACGTTCCTTCGATAGAAAAAAATGTTGCATCACTTACTGTATTGACAAAATAATTTCATGTCTATTCGTTTTCCGAAGTTTTCTCGAGTGAATACCTCTCTTTGCAAATTATTAAAATCATCATTACCATAATCTATTTGGAAATTTTAAATTCGTCCCAAAAGTTCCATTTATTGGTGCTCGCTTGCACGTTTAATGGCCGTACTTAGACGAAGTGTGCAGACGTGTGCTAATGAAATTCGGATGATTTTATTGGGGGCTATTGATATGGTTCCCAGTCGTCTCATTTTACCCCCGACGCGTCGACGAGCAGGTTTAATGCAGTGCGAATTAGCAGTCAATTTATTTTGGAGGTTCAGTATCGAGCTGAGGGACGAGTTTTATACGATTCTGAAGAGTGAAACGACTTTAGTGAATGGAGTTTTATGTTTGAAATGGGCGGGGTCCTAAAGGAATGGCAACAGTAACGAGATAGGTTTCGGCAAGATTTCAAAGTTTCAAAGGCAAAAAACCGACTGATTAGGGGGCTTCAGGTGTAGTACAGTAAGGGGTCAGGACAAATTGAGCTGTAAGGGTCCTTTGTGCTGTCCATTTGCTATTGTTTTAATAGAGCCACCGCTCCCAGGTAAACAGGATAGTTAAGCCCGGCAAAGCTAGGGGAGTGGCAGATCAGGAGGTCCTTGGACCTGCAACTCGTGCTCAAATTGGGCACAACGCGACACTGTAATGGGGGTGGGTAAAGACCCTCGAGGGACGGATAGGTTAAATGCTCTTCAAAATAGCAAAATGACCTTATGTGTGAACATACATCGACTGTTCGAAACGACTATGTGTGCAATACTAGGAGAGTATCCATTATTTTTGAAACATAATGTACACTGTACATGTAGTGCTTCTCCTAGCAGTTCGTAGCATTTATCTAGAATTATAAGTTCAATGCTTGTCTTCCGGCCCTGCAATCTGTTTTGTCGTCATATTTACTGTACATACATGTAGATCATGCGTTTTTTCATATAATGGACTTTATCAAAATTAAAAGTCTGTAAATTTTACCATTACTGAAATTTACATGTCTTACAGTCATCACGAACTGCCATGGACAGCTCTTGGAAGAATCCATCTACATGCACATATGTACATTAATTCATGTTGACGTACCGGTATAAAGTAAATAATAAATACAGTAAACAAAACTATTGCAATACATGTACTGTAAAATACGATACAATGGAACTTCATTAAGAAGAACTCGCTTTACATGAATATCTGATAATACGAACTCTTTCCATGCAGTCCACGTCCTATTTGAACGAATGATGCTAATTTCTTCATCTAGATTCTAGGAAGAGTATACCAAATTCGGATGTTTTTTTTAGAAATGCGCCATTGTCTCGCGTAATTCTTTGGCACGCTTAAAGCTTCTTCAGGATCAACGTTTCACCTGTAGGAAATGTTGTGATGCAAGTTGAGAGTCTTGTTGGCCTCACGTTTTGGAAATGTATGTATGTAAATGCATTTGGAATTGGCTATTACGTTTCAAATGGGTGGGTAGCCGCGCTGGGTACTATTGTGCTGTAGTCGCAGGGGTCAGTTAAAATTTTCGACTGGCCAGTGGCTAGCTGTGAGGACGCGATGATGCGTTGCACGCGAATGCTTCCATGCTGCTCGGGAAGAATGGGTTTAGATAAATACGCAGCTCGGCCCTTCACTTCCACACTTTTTTCAGGGGCTCAATTGAAAATGAGAAATGGGAGCTGAACGGTAGAACAACGTCCGAGCTAGCGCAGCAGGAAATGACCATTGGGGCCACGCGTTAATCACGCTGTGCAACTGGTGACAGGCAACGAGTTTAATGAAGAATGAATTCAGTGGAGAGCAGCAGTGGTCCGAGTCAAGAGTTTCAGTACTTCGGTTCAAAGAAAAATGGGCCTCTTTTCTGAGAGTGCTGTGGTCATTGGACCACTTTGGAAATAGGTGCACCCCTACTTTTAAAAGACTGTTTAATGCACTACTTTCTTGTATTTCTCTTGAATTTAAAAGTTTTTGGACCTTGCCAAGAACATGCCGTGCCCACCTTTGGCTTTTATATATGAGTTGGACAATGTTCGAGGAGTCTGTTAATAAAGTACAGACCACTGAAACTCGGACTACCACCTTGCCAAAAATCATAAATGGTCAGGCCATTTGTTTACCGTGAAAATAATGGGCAAACCGGCGCGAGTGTGGAGTAACCGAAATATTTAGCACAGGTTCGCTTGAAGAATATTGAAAATCCATGGACAAAGCAACATGAACAAAGTTAAGAAGTTGTGGCCGCCGTGCAATATCTAAACTATACCTGCCCAGATTTATGAAGGGACAGTTTCAGGATTTCAATGTGTAACCCAGTTAATATGTATCGTGTTTTTTTGGTTGCATTATTATGCACCGGGTGGAACAGATCGGAGGAAACAATAGAAACTCGGTGCAAAATGACAAATAAATCAAAAACGGCTGTATCGACTGGAATAATGTGTTTGGGTCTTGTAACCTAAACTATAAGGGCTAAAAGTTATTTATAACCACGCTGACCTTGACCCACGCTGTCAAGGTCATAATGCCAACTTTTGAAGTACGCACTGTACAGTACATATGTAAATGTGGGACTTGTAGAGGATGGATAAACAGGGCTATCACAACAAACAGAACGAAATTCTGACAAAAATGACGGGAGATACAGGTAATCAAAATTTCCCCAAATGCTTTCCTGCTTGACACTCGGAACATGCAGAAAAGTGCATCTAGGGAACTTAAACGTCCTTTTAAACCTAGGTTCACTTTCCTGCATGTTCAAGAGATGGAAATAAATCTGGAATTTTACATAGGCCTATTAAATGGAGGGTGGGGTACATAAACCCTCTTATGCTATACCTTACTTAGGTTTATGTTACATACAGTATATAAAGGATTCTAAACGTTTCGTCGAGTGAGTAATGAACACAGACGTCAATGGATTAACAACTTATTTTAAATTTAAAAACACAAAATATACTATATGCACTTATTCATAATTCAATTTTTGAAGTCGATGTACATGTAAATGAATTCATTGAAACCGATGGAGCAACAAATGATACGCTGTTTGAGGTAAGCAGAAAATTTAAATTTTTTAGCAGTCCATTCTCATGCATGATTTCGCTGATAGTTTTAATCAAAATACATGTATTACATATATTTTCAATCATTTTTTTCTATAGATAACGATCAGGAAATGGCTAAGAGTTAGGAATGTCACAATAATTACTTTTATATTTCCCATTTTTATCGATATGAAACAATTTTTTGAATTTTTTTTTCATTTTACTGTATGTCTAAACCATATTCGAATAAAATTCCCATGCACGACCTCAATCAGTTGAATTTTTATGTACTGCTTGCAATCCAAGTTTTCTTTACATTTTGAGTCGCTCCCGCTGTACTTTGTGCAAACTACTTTGTCAACTAAAAATTGCCTAGACGAAAAAAAAACCCAACTAATTCCTCATTATCTGCAGTTTTACCAGCGTAGAACTATACGGTAGTAATGTTGCAGTATAGTACTCAGCTGATTGTACTGCCTGCAATTAGCGAATTGCAGAATTTTACATTTTTGCTATTTTACTGCAATTAATACATGTAATTGCTGTAAGGAACGAGCCAGTACGGCTGTTGTATTTGAAAAAACCCCTATAGGCATAAAACGACCAGGTAATTTTACCTGGTCGAGTATTATTACATACTGCACATGTAAAGACTACCAGAAAGTATTTCTTACCTACCCCGACCACTTGATGATGAAAAAATTAAGATTAGACTTAAATCCACTTTATTTGTATGTCTGGAGGAAGGATTAGCAATAAATACTTTCTGTAAAGTTGAATTGTTATAAAAATAGGGTATAGTCAGGCGTCCAACGACTTGCCAATAAAATCACTCAACTGTTTTAATTTGAATTTTATGGCGATTCATAAAACTTGTGGAGGAAAATAGGCAGACAAGGTCCTTCTTCTAATCTAAAGGGCCTTTAATGTCGTTTGGAACTAAGCCATAAACTACTTTTAATTGCACGCACTTCCATTGCCAGGGGCATGAACTAATCTTGACTCCCCCATTAAGGATTATGACCGGGCAGCAGTAAGGGTGCCATGTGATCAACTTTGACCTTTCTGCTGTTTATTATTGGACACACAGTATCACTTACTTGAACCGTTACGCTTGCCAAAATTCCTAGGGGCTTTAAAAGCACCTTCTCCTCACGCAAGTCTCTCTTCACGCCATTCAAAAGTTCAAAACTACAGAAAGTCAACATTTTTGGAACCTTTAGGCGCCATCTAGTGCCCCATGCCACAGTATACGAAAATATAAGAAGGGACCACACCGTGGAAGGGACACTCAATGTTAATTTTTGTCAGCAAAAAAAGCACAGCGCCGCCATGTGTGAGAGGTGATTACTAAGCTGAAGCCACGCCCTGCAAACG
>JAQGBX010001001.1:0-28376 GCA_034698745.1 Megaphyllum sjaelandicum
AAAATGTCAGGGATATTACAGGGAAAATGTCAGGAAATGTCAGGGATATGAAGAATCAAATTTGAGTGGCTACCCTGCAGTAAAAAATACGCATTTTGAAAAATCTCACGACATCTCACCAGGAAGGGGGGGGGGGGTCGAAAATTCACCAAAAACGCCTCACGTAATTAATGGACGCCCTCTTACAATATCAGAATCGAATGTACTTGTAAACATGTACAGTAGTCCTACTCGAGCAACGCCATATTTTCGTTTCTGAAAGGCGATAAAACGTCAATTGCGTATCCGGTCGCATGATTATTGCTAAATCCGAAGTTACGTGTATATTTAAAAATCCAGCTTAGATTTCTCTCAAAGATTAATTTTCGTTCTTGCCCACGATATCGTCAAAATGCCAAATTTGTCACGCGATTAGAATTTAATGATGTCATTTTGCCAGGGAGAAATGACCAGAAAAAAAAAATTGCGGGGGTGGATTATTTAGGAGCGAATTCTCAATGTTTGAACGTATCAAGAAAATGAACCGAAACCTGGTTTCCGAAACTGGAATGCAAAGTTTCCCGCTTTCCATTTTCGAAAACCAATTAAGTTTCAGTTCGTTTCCTTGGTTAACTGGTCCTACCTTTAGAAAGCTCGCCAGATTAAAATCTTCCAATGGTCGCCGCGTAATTTACAACTCATGATTGCGCAAACCACAACATCACTTGGGCGTTAGCCCGGAGACCCAGACAGGTCCAACTAACAAATTAATCGACCAATTCACAAAGAATCATTGGAACATTCAGCGGCGATCCTTACTTGGTGAGATGCCCAACTTTTAGCCGAAATTTAATCGGCTACCCTTGGAAAAGGTGAGGTGGGCGTCCTTGGCCTTTTTCCTCTAACAGGTACATCATTAAAGCTTAGATTTTTTTTCAAAGTCCGGAACTCCCAAAGCGTCCATTTTATGACATCAAGTTTTATGCACACAAAAAATTACCAGAGAAGCGGAAGGTATATAATAAATCAAAATGCACCAAGAAATTAAAATTATAGAATAACAGGAATGAAAAAAAAAAACGTTCCTGATACATGTACATCGAGGCTGATCGAGAAACCTAAAGTTAAAACCGCAAAAGAAATACAGTGTACTTACATGCACAAAAATAAAATTCATTATAATTCAAGAATATTCTAACGTCGGCCTTTTTTCTGACACAGGGTTCCAAAGATAATTCGAAATGAAATTATTTCAGTCTTAGTCACATCTTGAAAGACTCCTGAAATTATTTCAGTTCTTAGTCACATCTTGAAAGACTCCTGAAATCTCAATTTTCCACTTCGAAAATGGTGAAATCCTGATGCCTCATAAACAGAACCATTCTTGTGATTCTTGTCCATGCTGTTCATGGAGTTGCACGTTTCTCCAGAACAAATCTGTTGAAAACCTGGATCCCATAGCCTCAGAGACTGATCGATGAGCCAGTCGTTAAGACATTAACAATCTAACATAAAAATTAATTCCCAAGCGTGATTAAAATTGTTTTGCTAGTGCAAGTAACTAAGTAAGAGGCACGATGATTGAACCAAAACGGACTTGAGATGCCATTAAACTATTTTTATCAGCACTACCTGATGATGCGCGTCCTTGAGTGCATGCTGACTCCGGAAGGAACGCGTTTCCTGTAGCACCACCATGTAACGACCTATTCAGAAGCGGAGCATTTATTCATTCAGTAGCAATATTTGGGAATGATAGCTCGAAATCTATACAAAAAAGCGGAATCCCTGACAAGCCATACTTTCCACAAAAAAAAAAAAAAAACATTCACAAACTCTGAGGCAACATTGTTGCAAAACCAGCCGTAAATCTCCCCCATTCAAATAACACTCGGGACGGCCTACATTAAACAAATACCCAATAATTAGCGAGCAATTGAGCCTTTTTCTGCTAGCAGCTCGCAAATTAATAATTCAGATAATGGAACAGCTCGGGTAATTGTCACCTGATGGGCAATTACGAATCGACCCTGACCTCCTTAGTCCTTAACCAAGAAACGGTTTCCCCAAAAAAGTTAGAGCAAGTACTGTATCTGGCTTTGAGTGAAATGAAAGATCCGGATAACAAAAATTAAATCATTCATGATAACGAATGCATGTTTTATCGAGCGATAGTTGCCATGCAGTATACTACACGGTATTGACTCCGAAAATTTTTACACCGATGTTTTTTTCAAAATTTTGTATCTGGAATACAAAACCTAAACTTCATTATTAATAAGTAACAAACACAAAAATCGTCATTAGGGCAAACCAAATGCACGTAATAATTATGCTACCTATATGCTCCTATTTGGCTGCAATCTTTAATGTCAAGCATCAGCCTGGATCAACTTTCAAAATTAATGAAGTAAAAATCGACAAGCCTAAAATTTCCAATAAAAAATTTCGCAACAAAAAAAATGTCAACTCTACGTTTGATAAGTTATTACTAGTAAAGACAAAAAACATATCAGGAAATGTGATAAAGAATGTTGAACCCAGATGGATCGAGATAAAACATCAGGTATACGGTAAAACACCTGTTGACAATTATGTATAAAATAATTAAGCATATACTTCACATTGAAATGTCAAAGTTTGGACATTTATGGAAATCGAAGCGAGGATTTGCATAAATTTGTTATTGCCAGCTACATGTATAACGTTATGGCAACAAACCACGTCAAACATTAAAATACATTTAATTTCGTTTTCCTGCACCAAAACGGAAAACATCGAAATAATTTAGTCCAAGGTTAGTTTCATGGCTGCAGTCTCGGGTTGAGAACGGCCAGAAAACATTGTAAAATGAATTTTCAAGAATTACCCACCTACAACGTGGCAATCAAAATTCTGTAATGGTGAGAACTTAACTGGCATTACAATGAATGTCATTGTTAGCAATTTTTATCAAATTTTCCCTCGTAAGCAATCACAGAAAATGATTCAAGGCGTTGCATTTCACGGTCACCCAAGTTCCATTTTTTGTGATGTTGCTAGTACATCTACTCGTTATCGAAGATAAACGAGAAAATCTTTACTTTTCTGAAAAACTTGTTTGCAATTTTGCCATTGTCGGTTCTTCCTGACCTTAAAGTTTAAACAAAGGTTTTTTGCAAAGTTTTGCACTGAAAAATAATTACGATTTTTCAATTCCTTTTGCCATTCGTGATCTCAAAAAAAAAGTTCGGCACGAGTTTCACAAGCTCGGCCCAGAAACTAGTCTTTGCGCCTACAAACAATGCAGGATTTTTACACCTAGTTGTTACGACAAAGATACATGTCCACGCTTAAATGAAAGATTAACTCGAACAATGTTAGCAACAATAAAAAAACAAAAATTTAAAAAAAAACGTAAACGAGCACAAACCGATCGGTGGTAATCCTTAATCCGGAGTGGCACTTAGCATGCTCCCATTTGCACCGAAATAATCCAAACAACCTCAATCGGTGATAGCACCGAATCGACTGAAAGCCAACGGAGGACTGCCAACAGCGTCTACACCTAACCTTTCCCAAAAGAAACGCATCAGAGCATATCCTGGTTGGGAGATGACTCACTTTGAAAATCTCGACAGTAGCGTCACTCCTGATTAGCGTTGCCGAGCATGCACCCACCGGCCAAAAATGTTAACGGGGCGGATTATGGCGTTACCACGGGCCAAACGAATACCGTTTCGGTCAGTTATTACGACAGAAAATGTCGGCGTCGCCAGGTGACCAAAAGCCATCGAAAGTAAGAGGAAGCCATCGAATGATCCCAACCACGCAACTATGCACCTGCGTGGTGCCAAGATGCGTTTGGATCAAAAGTCGTCTTTGGCAGTGCGGTCGATGTCCGCAAAACTCGCAAGTTAGCGAAGTTGAGAAAACTCTTGAAACGCCATGCCGAGGAATTCGGAATAAGCAAAAAAGATGAACAACTTCCGAATTCACGGCAGTACAGTTGAAAAAGTAAACAACTACAAATTTCAGAAAACTTCCAGAGTGGAACTAGTGGTCATCCAATCCTGTCTAGACCGGTTTCAAAATCAGCTGATTAAGTGAATGCTGAGCTTTTGTCCATACTTTAGTTGAAAATAAATTGAAATACAGTGGAACCTCCTAAGTTGACCACCTCCGTATGTTGCCCAAATTTCCATACACTGGTTGGTCACCATGCACGTTAATTTATGGGAGTTGGACCTCTATATGTTGACCATTTTGTTTCCGCCCTTGGGTGGTCAATTAACTTACGGAAGTTCTACTGTAATGTGTTGACAAATCTGGGTGTTTGGAAAAATAACACTTGGGTGGAAAAAACTATCGGAGAGATTTGCTGCTGCAAAAACCAGCTTTCTCAGCGTGATTTCATTGCGGAATTTCCCTGTTTCCAAATACGAAATGCACGGAACTATTTTTCTTTTACAGACATTTTCAAAAAGTATAATATGTGAGAGTAGTCGTGGTGAAATAATCAAAAAAGCATGGCCAGGTGGTTTGGCTATTCGGGACAATTACACTAATTAAACTTTGCTTAAATGTAAAATTACGCTCGCGTATTTCATGTGGCACCTGGTTTAGATTCTTAAAATGTACTACTACTAGTAAAATAAAATAATCAGGACAACATTCTTCAAATTGTTTTTAAAAACTTTTTGTTATACTAGTTTCTACAATAAGTGAACAATATCGACAGACAATCGCTGCAATTCTAGTAATCGTCAAAGATAATCAACCAATGATTCCCAGTGTTTGCACCCAGTTTTATAGGAAGTTATCTAATACAGGTTGTCCTGTCACTAGCAAAATTGAGATAAATGAGAAATGTTAAAAATGTTCTCAATCAATGTGAAAAATCCAACCCATGCAGAGTTACTGGAATTTCTACGTTTATCTGTATCATCAAACAAATCAAACAGAATTTTCCAGAATTGCAACAATATTTTTTGAATGACGTTAACATTGCAAAGGAAAATAACATTCCGCAATCAAAGGCCCGTGGCTAAATAAATACTGATTAACTGTACAACCAATAAACATTTATAATGTCAAATAGATTCTTGAGGCAACATAGTATATACAATTGCAACTGAAATGACATTTTTTCATGTTTTTGTTATGAGTCTAAAACTAATTAAGAACCAACACTCTTGCTAACAAAGGTATTTAAAACAAAAATGTCCCCAATTAGAGAATGGGCGTGGGGTTCCTATTATAGGTGATTTTTTACTGAAACTACATATTTGGTAAATGTGACTTTAGCAGGCTGTAGGCATAACGTTATGACAAACCGTACATCCTGCTTCTGAAATTAGTGGCTATCTGTTGGTTCTTAAGTGCAACACTATTTTGGTTCGACTTGGGTGCGAAAATCTGGGAAATAAATAGACACAGGAGAAGCAAGCTGACGTAAGCAGACATTACTCCCCACCCCCAAGTCCCCTTACAAGACACCAGGATAGTATGGTGCACACGTGTAAAACTTGCGTAATCAGCACAGTTACTCCTTATAAAATCTCATCTTAAAATACTTTTTTTAAATAACTATACGATCGAGCTTGTAGCATCTGGTATTTTCAAACTTTACCTATACATGTATATTGCTCAAATCTGCACGTTGGCTAATGCCCAAAAATTGGATTCAATTTTAAAAAACCAATGACCAAGATGACATCCCTTAAGTGGTAAAGTATAAAAATAACCTGAACTGACGGGACACCTGAGGATTATTTACTACGTGTAGCATATCAGTAATCAATTTTGAAATTAAAACCAATGAAGGTATAGAATTGATAACCTCCAATAAGGATTGGAATGTTAGAAAAATAAGGAATAGGATTACGTCGACACTGAACTTGTACCCTGGAAGGTAAAACCTTGCAACGGTAAACAGGATCTTGAAAACGCAGTTCTGTTCATAAAAACTGCGTCTTATAGAATGCCAAAAACGCATCTGTCATTGCACCGTGATAACACGATGAGTCGCACGTTAGAAGTAACGATTGATCCATAAAAACTGCAAGTTAGGGAGCTTTTTTGCTCTGGATCAAGCTGGGTAAACGTATTAAATTCCGTCACGCTTTTTACCAGCAGTCATACAATAGGTGCAATCCGCGCTTAACGGTCACAACAAGTCCATCCGAGAAATTCTTGATGGAATGTTTTCATTTTGTAACTGGCCAAGTATGTGCAACCGAGTGAACAATTTAAGAAAGTCAATCGAGGTTACTTCCCGGTTTTACAGTCATTGGAATGTCTTCGATAAAACATTGATTGAATGAATTATTGCTAGTCATTCAACTTTGTTCGAATCAACAAAAAATTAAGTCTGGAAAAAAAAACGGAAGTTAAAAGAAACTTTGCCATTAACCAAAACAAAAATTCAATCGGAGGACGGGTAGCGTTGCCTGCAAAAGCGATTAAGTTTGATCAAGATAATTATTACTAGAACAGAATCAATATGAAAGCCATGGAATTGGTTGCACCTCGCCCAAACTTCTCACAAAAAAGGCAGATAAAGGTATTCCCATCTCTGTTCTACTTGCTTGACTTCAGAATCAAAATATTAAGTTCATATATGACTTGCCGACTCCGCATCAATATGAAAAAAACTTCCTAAATTGTTTTGCGGCACTGACCAGATAAGCCGCCAATAATGCAGAAGCAGTGAAGATCTGCATTATCAACTAAAAATTACACATTGAAAGTAAGATAAACAATCTTTGGATCTTTAGTTATCAAGTTATAAACAGTAAGATCAACAAGTACAGTGTAGTGGATCAACAGAACGGAAGTAGTCTTTACTGGCTACACGTTTATGAACCATCAGTGCTCCAGCTCAAAATACCAACCAAGTCACTATATACAATGCGCTTCATAACTTCATTGCCAAAGAATTGAAATGCTGTCGTTTCAATTAATCAACTTATAAAAACGAGTCCTTGCAAAATCTGGCAATGTGACCAAGCCACGGACTTATCTACTGTACATAACCAGTTCTTCACACCAGCGAAAGGAGCCAAGTCGCAAACAGACGCGAATCTGCCTTCGATGCTTCAAATACGATAAGCTAACATCGATATTAATAAGTTGCCATGGTCAATCAATCGAGTTTGCCGAACCATTAGCAATTTGTCCATGAGAAGTCAGCACCATGAATGAATGAATAATACCGTGCCATTTTTCCTGCTCAAAGTTCACCACCACCGGTTGATATACATGTACTTGTATATTTATTTACGTATCATTGGTAAGCATTAAAGCCCTGTTCCCGTCACCCAACCATGAGGTAGCAAGGTTGTACGACATCGAACGGTGAAGTAAAATTGGACCTTTGTTCCCGTAAGTCTCCACATTAATTTTAGGTCAAAAAATCCATGGCAAACGTTTTTAAAACAATCCCTTCGAGAGATGAATGATGGTTATTACCGAGTAAAAATTGCAACACCATAACTCTGAGGCAAACAATAAGTTAAGACATCTAATAAATACGGCTCGGTAAAATGAATTGGCAACTGATCAATGAAATTCAATGCCTCGCAACGATCAAATGAACGATAAAAAAAAATGGTTGCAAATCTAGGCCTGCTTCGATTTCGGAATAATAAGCCACCTTCCAGCACCACGGGAGACTTATTTTCAGGTAGACCATTAACACAGTCGTGTCATAGTGACCCACTGAGGGTAGTCAGCCATGGCGTCACAAGAGTGGAAATCACGACGCCCTCCCTCGAATAAAACCAAAATATTAAGTAGGCTGATGTACTTGAAATGGAATCTCTTTATAGGCACGCATTCGTGGAAAATTGTGGATTTCAATTCATACAAATTTAAAGGCCAAAGGCACACGGCGTTTTTACGACCTGATCCAACTTGATGCGCCTGAGTTTGGAATGTTAACCAGAGATGGTGAGGATTAAATTGAGTCGAATCAAATTAAACAATGCTAATGCACTCGGAGAATTCTTCAACGTTTAATTGCAAATCATTTCGGGCATCTTTTTTTTGATTAACGTATGAACACAATTACCCACCAGTCCATTCAGAGGATCAAAGTTGAATGTTAGATGGGAAGTAAATATAAATTCTGGTTGTGATGGGGAGAGGGGGTCTCTGCCAAGTTATTCGTCAATTTCTTTTGAGGAGAATTTGACTGTTACTACCATCCACAACAAACTAAGTGCACCACCAAGTGCTAAGTAGCGAAATCAGCAAAGAAATCGAACAAGATTTCACCTATTTGTCCTGTTGGTCAATGAAATCACAAATTGATAAGACAAAGTCGCGCTATGAGAACAGCTTGATGGTGATCTTAAATGTGGTCTTTAATGATGGTGATTTTTTTTAAGAGGGATTGTCTGCTTTTCTTCAGTGGGGAAACAATGTAATGATGCACAAGCACTGTATATATCGCAAAAAATACAAACACTACCACGACTAATGTTATTCCCTAAATGGGGGCACGTACGGCACCACGTTGACGAAAACCTAGATTTCGCATTTAAGCAGTTTTTATGTTCGTCACTTTGCATGTTTTTGCCCTGTCAAAAAAGCTCCATTCTTCTCCGTTCATTCCGAAATCTTAATTAACATACAAAGCAATTCCAAAAGCGTCTGAAGTGAAAACTTGGGCATTAGCCCAGATTGCGACCCAATAAGTAGATCATTTTCGACCATAATCCACAGCATCCTGCTTTATGAAATTGAAAGCAGGTCAAGGCCTAGATTTTGCGCTACATTCATAAGGTATCAAGAAAATTACGCAAAAACGATAAAAATAAAGCAACCGCTATGTTCAAATGAAGTGCTTAAGTTTAAGAAATAAGTTACTAACTTTCTGAAACCTCCCCCCCAAAAAAATATATGAAATGCAAAAATCATTTCAAATAGTTTTGAAGGTTCTGTAATGCAGTCTTTTGAATTGGTTTCAAAACTGTGAGCCTTTCCGGAAACCCCCCCCAAAAAACTACCCACTATCTCAAGAATTATCATACCACAAGGTGTTCAGACTTGCCAGTTTGTCACCGTTGAACAAATTCGAAGATAATGGTGTTTCAAATGATTTCCATTAGCAGTCTCCTTAACTAAATCTGTGCCTTATTTATAGACTTGACTCATGTCCCACGCTGAAATTTAAACCCTTAAACACATAATGACAAACATGTTAAATGTTGTTTGATGAGAATCTTCGAGCCAAAAAATTCGCGTCATCGAATGACAAAATGAGTACAGTTCATTGAAAATGGTGGGCTGAATTTATATTCGTGAAAAATGCCTTGCACGATTGTGCTTCACGTAGGCTAGACATCACCTACTTGTTGAAAGTAAATTGAAAAAGACGTTGATGGAAAATGTGGAAAATCCTCAGAAACAGCTCATCCAACAAGGTTGCTCAAAAGAAACATGGAGGATACACAGTAGCGAGTAATGAGTCAACATTACAAAGCCCAATGTTCACCATTGAGGACGGAAATCTGAGCAGGGTGGAAGTTAAACGCACTTTGCAACAATAGAATCATCGAATTTTTCGCTTTTGGTAATTGAAATGATCCGATTCGGCGGGAAGCAATGGAGGCTATTTTCTAGCTTGCTGTGAAATGTAAAACAAATCCTAGCTCACATCCGGCACCAGTACATTGTGTTTTGTTTGCCATCCAATTGAATTGTTGTTACTCAATAGCAAATCAAAGTCTGATCTGGATCCAAAATAACTGGCCTTTTCGGCTTAAAATGAAAGATAAAATAAAATGCGGCTTTTTATTAAAAAACGTGTCAAAATGACAAACATCATAAAATAAAAAATAAAAAAACTGAATCCTATTCACGATAGTTAAGTACATTACTTTCCATTCTCATGAGGGCTTTTAAGTGAAACACTTCTTGAATAAACTTTGCACAACAACGGATAAAACATTTGTAAACACTATTTGGTGAAAAATATAAAAATCAATCCTGGATAAATTTTTTTTGGCTTGGCACAGAAACAAAAATTAAAATTTATTCCAATATTATGGTATTCCTTGGTTGGAACTTTTTTTCTCAGTAATAAGAGTCCATTTTGTTTCAAAATAGGGAATTATAAAATTGGAAAAAGAAAAAAATATTTTGGGCAACTGGGATATTATCGATAACTTGTCAAATTAAATTCATGGAGTTTCTACACACAAAAGTAAATCTGTCATAAATATGTTACAAACTCGTTTATAATTTTCGAATTTAGCTGTAATTCAAGTTTTAATGAATTTCGCCATTTAGAGGCGATTAATAAATAGACATCCTTGTTTTACAGACCAAAAAAGGATTTCCAATTATTATTAAGGACCAATACCACGCCCTTGACTGAAACTTTCCCTCGATTATTTGATAGAGAAGCAAGAAAAATAACAATAGGAGCCCATTAATAAATTAAAACGCACCTAGCAGGTGCATGCACATATTTACAGTAATTCGTAAACTTATGTTAGCTAAATTTAAATAGGTTATGCGTGGACTGGTTTTATTTGGGGCAAACCTTAAGAATTGTTTTTGTATTTTTGGACTAACACATATGGTGTGTTCTGAGTGAAATCACATTTCACTGACTATTTCAGAGAAGTGATTAGCAATTCACATATTTGTAAACACTTTGCCAAAAGTAAACGTGCAAATCGAAACATTTTCTTGACCTACGTGACAATGATGTAAAATCAGATAACTTGACATAGCTACTCACACTCATTAACAAGCTTCCAATAAGTGTAGACTGCCCTGACTTTTCCAGTATCTTGCCGGCCGTATTGAAAGGCTGTCTAGAATTGCGGGGGCAGAGACAGGAAAGTGCAGCAATAAAAATTGAGCCGGTACAGTTCAGCATATTAACTCTGACGTCACGTTGGGAGTAAACATTTTAGGTTGGAGGATTCTATTGGTACAACCTTAAAGCATACAGTATTCTGGGGAAGTTCATTAATGACTACATGCTGTTGCAACAAAAATAGCCATAGCCCTGACAAAAATTCAGCTACCACGATTCACGAATGCAGTACTAAGGCTATCTGTGGTGTCTGTGACCCAACCACAACCTTGACCCTCAAATGGCAAAGTGCATCTACAGTACCGGTATATACCAGCATGCAGTAATAAATGTTCTATTACTAAGAAATAATGAGATGACTCACTACAGACCCTTCCCCCCCACTGATATCACATTCACAGGATTGGCTGGGGGCAATATTTACCGCCAAAATTACGAATCTGGATGTCAGAAAATTTGAATCAAATTGCATGACGCAAAACACCCTTACGTGTTCATTTTACAATTTTCGATTAATGAATTACGTAATAGGGATTAACGAACAAGTTAAATCCTGGCTCGGTTTTGAAACTCCAGGCTAATGCACTGATTCTGAATATTCAGAATAGCTAGCAACGTCGCCTACAAGTATCGTCGGATATGCGAATCCACAATGACCCGACCAACCCAAATAACCTCAGATGACCTTTTAATATACTCTGCTAAATCAATGCGCATCCGCCAGATTCCTAAACTGCGCCTTCAATAAAAATGCTCGTTATAACACACCAACACCTGGAAAACCGGTCATAAGTAATGTTTTGGTCTCCTTAAGATGTTTGGGTCAGTTCATGTGCCAGATTATCAACTTCATCCACTTAGGGGGCGGGGCATTACAAGTGCTCGAAAATTACGTATCTTATTATTTATGATCTATTATGCAAGGATAATGTACCAGACATCACTAATATGCACGATTAGGGGCAAACGATTTAGAAAAGTAGCGGATGTTGCAGTCTAGTCCTCCCCCAACCACCACTGCAGCACAATAGAAACTGACCATAGGAAAGTAGCATTGGAAAAAAAAAAGCCAGCAACCTAGTTGACCTCGTAACAAGTGAATGCGCTTGCAGGATTACGTATTTGAGTAGGACCTAATTGGTGCTATTAATTGGTACATGGGCTTCACAACTTGAAGCGGTAAAACGTGAATAACAACAACAACAACAATGGGCGAAAAGAACAGCGCGGGACGGGGCCAACTTCACCCCTCTTTACAAGTTCACCAAACCACCACCAACTTTTCAAAAAATCGCCCTTAAAATGTGGTCAAAGCTGGTCAGTTACGGAATTCGTTAATCAAAAACACGACGACGATATATACGTCCGAGGCAAAGCAGAGCGGCTAGAGCGATTTGAAAAAGTTTTCGTCAAGATTACAAGTTGATTTTATTTTTTTTCCTATGGCGCCATCCGTTCCAAAAAAAAAAAGAACTTGTGCAACGCAACCACGCGCATTTCGAACGAAAATCAACGGATTTTCAGGTCGAAATCTTCGATAGTTTTACGAAATGATAATCCTGGGTAGGAATAAAATTTCGCGAAAAATACGCTGAATAAACGCGAGGGCAAGTACGCGAACAGAACTGGAAAAGTACTCACCAAAATTCAGCAAACAAACGCCGGGAAAATCGGTGACAGTCAACCCCAAAATGGCTGACTTTCAAGTAACAATGGGTGGGGCTTCCTTGCCGGCATACAAATATTTGGCACACTAACGACCTCTATGACGCTCCAGCCACAGTTTATACATTGCACAAGTCAACATACTGGGCTGGGCCAAAAAACAATAATAAAAGATTTTGCGAAATCAAAGATGAGGATACATGTATTTTTTTAAATTTTCCCTAGCTAGAGCTCTGGATACAAAAGTGAAAATAAAATTACCATTTAATTTTGAGTTTGGCTGCAAATCTTCATCAGAATTCCAGCTTTACAGAGCTGATGACACCATATTGCAATATATAGTGTCAAGTTTATCATGCACTCATGACGAAAACTTCTGAAAATTTCCAAACTACAAATATTTATTTGGGCATATAATGTACATTAATTTCATGTTAAGGACGTAGAAATTTTAAAGGCATGCTTGAGAGCTGAAATCACTGCTAAATATGCGCTAATGGTATTTTGAACACCCCAAATGTGTGCAGGAATGAAATTTATGGGAAAACGTCGTTTTATCTACTTTTAATTCCCATATATTTTTGCTCCAAATATACGCTAATACACTGCGCAGAATTGCACATTGGCTCCTGACATGGCTCTAAATTCTGAAAATTCAGTCTTGTTGTTTTTAGGAAAAAGAAATAACACTTTGAAAATTTCTAATTGACACTATTATAGCTTTATTTCATTCAACGAGAATGAAAAATGAATACACTTTGGATCACAAGAAATTGAAAAGGAAATGAAACTAAAATTGAAAAAATACTAAGCCGAATTTTTAGGCAGGTTATAAAATTAGTTTAATTAATTTTTTTTACGTTGTCCATATTGGTCATGACTTAAAATGATTAGTTTCTACCATGAACGTGCAAATCAGACAAAACTACAACATCTTAAGTGTGCATTTTTGATTTAGAATTTCCAAAATTCGATTAGCAACAATTGATGGCAGTTTGATTTTTCATGCCACGTATTCACATGCATTTGTTTGGTGGGCAAACCTAAATGTTTTAAGAACAAATCAGATCCATCATTTGCAGCACTGATCCCACAAATATGGTCTCAGCACATCTTCATTGACATTGTTTGGAGATAAAATATGTCCATTACAACACCTATTTCAATCAATAATGTGGCAGAAAAGGTTATTTAGCTTGAATTTCTTTATCACTGCATCAACTAGGAAATTAGACTGATAAAACTAGCAACCAAAGAAAATAAATACTTGCTCACTCATTTAAAGAATTTTTGCACCAAATATATATTTAATGTTTTTCAAATTACTTGTCGAAAAGTATGGGGAAACAAGTGATTCCATCCTACAGAATTAGCCCAAAACCAGTAATAATTCGGTTTAGAGTGGGGAGAAGTCCGTGAACAGATGAACAGTCAAATGTTGCTACAATAAAATTCGAAAGTAGTACAACAGTCATTGTTAGTGAGATTAAAAAAAATAACACTTCCATAATGTATACCAGCAAAAAATTTTGTGCTTTCCAATATCAGATTGAACTTTTCCTAAGCATCAAATTTTATTGATTTTGAAATAACATTTAATCAGCCACACACTGTAGCAAGGAAATTAAGAATAAAAAACGAAAACATAGGCAATGGTCATTGCTAATGAGCTGTGATGGGAGAAGGACCGAGTTAAAACACTGAAGAAATGAAAAATTATTACAAATTATTAAAAGACTAGCGAACAGCAACAAGAACTACGTGATGACAAAGATGCCCGCGATACAAATAATGCCAATTTGCCAGCCCTTAACTGATTTTGATATATGAATGGGATGATTGGCCATAGGGACATCTTTTTAGGTAAACCAAAGAAATAATGATGTAAACAGTTTCTGGCACTGATAACGAAATGATAAATTGAATAGCAGCCCTCGCAACCATAAGGGAAGAGATATTTCTTATCACTCACTTCAAAACGTTTTCTTTTGCCAAGTCCAATACTAAGGATCTAGGAATGTGAAAAAGTGATCCATTCAAGGTTGAGGGTTCATGTAAAAAAAGAAGGGCAGGGATCTTCCTTCCATGAGAAATTACCTTGTAGCGCTATATCCATCGGACATGCTTTAAGATTCTTAATGAATTAAAAATGCAATTCTTAATGTTGGTTAATTAAAAATGTATTAAAATAGATGCATTTCTTGACATCTATCACATTTGTAAAAGAAAAACTGAGGAAAAAGTTTTTTTGTTAACTTTCAATGATGTGTAAATGCCATGCCTACAATGCATAAATTTTGAGTAGAAATGCAAGGAAAACAGTATCCATTAAAACATGGAACAAGTCAAGAAATTTAGCAAATTTAAAGAAGATTGTAACTGAAATTTATTTCAATTTACCTTTCTGTAACTTTGACTGGAATCAATCGAAGGCGTTTCATGCGAAATAGCCCAATAACGTAAACAAGTTACAGTAAATAAATTGAAATAACTGTCATTCAAAAATATTGATGGTTTTCTTTTCTTACATTTCATCGATTTGCGAACTGTAAATAAATGAGAAATAAAAAGATGAAATGCTTTCCTCACACTTATATTTAAAAATGTAACATTTGTTGATAAAGCGTTCAGTTACTCCATAACGGGGAACAGTTAATCGACAGGAAAATAGATTTTGTACATGAATAGTCTCATTTAATGTTTCTCAACAGTAGCAAGACAACCATCACCTTAATTTCACTTGCTTTAAAAAAGGAACAATTTTGGGAAAAAATTAAAAACAATTATTCACGATTTCTCTTTTCACTTCACTACTAGTTTGTGGCACTTTAATTATAACAGATTTGAACATGCCATTATCCTTCAGTGGGAAACAATTGCAATACCAACAAAGTTACATTTTGAAATACAAATGGGATAAAAATAGTTTAGATTTCTCTCAATTATTTATACAAGCTAGCACTATCCAAAAGATAACATTGGACTAAATAAATATCTTTTTTGGTCAAATGTGATGACGCATCTGTCAATGGAGTAAAAAAATAACAAAAAATTGAAATAAAATCATGCTTTATTTTATATTTTGTATTCTTTCTATGATTAATAGCCTCAGTCAATTACCAAAATCAAGAAAAATCGATATTGCTATTTTCATTACATTTGTATTTCAGAAATTTTATCACTGAAGGATGAAACATGGACCTGTGCCTAACATCTCGATATGTCAAAGCTTGCTAAACACAAATACAAATAAAAATGCGGCGCTCAATTTCAAAATATTGTAGAGGTTATTGTAATTTTGAAAATACACAAACATAAAATAATGATAATGAAATTGTACTGTACTGTCTTTATATCTTCCTTGAAAGAAATTCGTAAAGCTACAAATTATTCTCCACCTTACTTTGTTTTCACGTACTTTTAAATTTTTCAAACAAAGAAACATTCAATTGAAAAATTTCCAGAATTCTGCATTTGTGAACAGCAAATTTCTCAATGTAAATTATGAGCAAAGGTCCACTTTGGCATTTAAGAACTTTCCAGGAGTTCCGAATTATTAATTAAGAACGCACCTGAAGGTCGATATTACTGTAATGAAATTGGCAATGGGACATCTGAACGTTTGATGAAGAGTAATTAATGCAACGCGTGGAGGTGCTCAATAGGATGGAGTCACGTTTCCTTGTCAATCTTACCAATGCGGACTTCTATTACGCCATTAGGAATGTTTGTTCGCTTCTTCTCAGTCTCTGTCCTGTGATCATAATTGTGGTCATTGTCCTCGATGCTCTTGTTACGCTTAAGAGTTGCAGCGGCAGTTTCTGAAGTGTCTTTGTCATCGCCTCTTGTTTGGATGGGTGGGGGTTCTGTCGGCGTGTGCGGACTGTGCAACGATTCCTGTGAGTCTGAATTCTGTGAATCTTCCGAATGGTTTTCCATTTCTGTCTTCACTGAGAGACCATTTTTGTCTTTGTCGTCCCTTAGTGTCTTCATAGAACTACTGCCGGCAGCATGCTTTTTCGGTGGTGGAGTGTAAGACCGGGCTGGAGGGGTGTAGGTCCTTGGGGGTGGCGTGGTGGACGTTTCAGGTATGGAAAGTGAATTTGGCGATTGATTTCTATGTAGATTCAAAGGCAGTGGGGTCTCGTGCCCTTGGGGTGGAGTATACCTGATGTGAGGTGAAAGCGTCCTTTGACTTTCTGACTTGCAGTCCTCTGAAGAATTAGATGAAACATTGTTACGAATGGCTTTTGGTGAATCGACTTCCATTGTCCTCGATAAAGGTGACAGGGGTTCATTCTTTGGCTCCCCATTAGTCCTAGGGCTAGTTGGGTTTGCCTTCGGAGTCAAAGGTCGTGAGCTTTCCTTTTGAGCTTTAAACTCGTTGGTTAGCCCCTCAGATGTTCTCAATTCAATTTCGTTGCTTTCATCGCTGAGGTCCATCATATTTCCAGCATCTGAATGCGTATTCTTACGAGAAGCTTCGGTTGGACCGATAGCTGGTGAAAGGACATCAGTTTCCATTGGCGTAACAGCTGGATCTTGGGACATTTTCATGTTTCCCATTTCCTTCTGGAGCTTAGATATCATCTCTTTGGATTCTCGCAGCTGTTGTTGCAAGTAGTAAATGGTGCTTTGCATCCCCTCGACATCTTCATCTAACTCCATTAGAAATTCGTCAAACTCTTAAAATAACGTGGTTAAATAAGACATTTAAGCAGAAGGTAAAGATGGGAATACATTTGACTTATTAATAAATGCCAACTTACCAGCTTGCGATTTTTTCATTTCTTCGCTGAAATTGCGTTGAAGTGCCAAATCCCCTTCCAGTTTTGCAACTCGTCCAGATGAAATCATTTTCCCCAGTTCCTCGTTCTCTTGATGTAATAACCTGCACTTGGCCATTAAACGCTTGCCCGTGTTACTGTACAGAAAAAAAAATATATTAAAGTATTAAAAATGGTGGGTATTCAATCCAACTGCAAAGTAAAGACACCAAAGCTCAGATTTGCATTAAGGACATTTAAAGAACAAAATAAAGACCAATCGATATGGAATAATTTGGACAGTCTTGTAAACCATAAAAGAAATTGTGTAATGCTACAAATTTGGTTTGTATTAAACAGTTGCTTTAAATTACAATAAAGTCGCCTTTCTGAGTGAAGGATGCAGCAATTTCATACTGGGTTCAGAGATTTACATAACAAGAAATAAATGTCTTCACAATCAAAGAAAACAGTCTGGTTAACACTAAACAGAGTGTTGATATTAAAAAGGGTCCACAAAATCCTTTATGGTTCACAGTGCAGTATATGAACACATGGCATCTTATCAGCAATTGTAAGTTTAGCACAAAAATATTTACAAATTGCACAGAAATGATGATTCAATTTTTTATATGAGCATATCAGAATAAAAAACATTATCGAACCAAATGCATGATTTATAGATGCCTTTAATGGGGTTACTAACGCAACTATCAGAAAACTTAAAACTTGGATGGATCTGCAGTTCTTTTTATAAACATTTAAGGCATTTATAAACCAAAATGTGAGAAAAAAATATGAAAATCAGATAGGAATAAAAATTTATTCATATCTCTACACTGCTGTAGAATGCTATGATAAATTTAAAAAACTGATTCCAATATTTTTATCTTAATGAAATGATTGTTTTCCTAATTTTATTTTCATATTAAAAGGTAAACAATATGCTCCTGAAGGATTTTTTCCTCACAAATTAATCAAGGGGATTATGATACTGAGTCAACCAAAAAAAATTTCAATGTAGAAAATATGCAAAATAACTTATTAATTTAACTTGTCAACACAGTTGATTTAAATAGTTTGGAAACTGAAGCATCCACAAGCACAAACCAGTATTCCTTGTTATAAAACACATATAAAAATTATCCAAAATTAGACAAAAAGTAGGCCTATAACAAATTTAGTAAGCATTATTTGCAAGATTTGATATAGTCTTTGGTTGACTTATACCATATTAAATTGTAAAACCTATGCACTAGTTCCAACGGCTCATGAAGTAAAAAAGCATGCAACAGTATCTGCATTACCTTAAATTACTCCACTATTCCAGTCGCCAAACAAACATGGAAGGGCAACTACTGAATGGTTGGAATGAACATCATGTGGCAAATAACACAAAGCAGACTTAAGGCAAACTTGCATTACTGACAATTAGTTGAGTTCTGCTTCTGAACAGACCAAAACTAAGATTATCTCAAATCAATATGTTACATGCTGAATAGTACCCCAGAAAAACAAAAAAATGTGAGCTGCATTTAAAATCAAAGGTCATTCATTATACACGTATAAAGACCAAAAATCCTCATTTTCCAATAGATATGACGATAGACGAAATTTAATTTCAAGTTATGCTATCAACTAGAATATTTTGCTAGTGCTCACACATATTTACAATGAAATGAAAATATCCATATTTGATCTTATGCAAGATATTGGGAAAAAGTTATAACTGAAATAAAGAGACATCAATTTATCTTGAATGCTAGATGTGAGATGCTGTCGCTCTTACATGTTAATTTTAAGTCTTCATTTAATTTTGTTCATTTAATAGTTTCAAAATAATGTTGGTTGTAGTTTGCAGCTTACTTTACAGCTTAAATGCTGTAATAATCCACAACCATTATAGCAAAAATATCATTAAATGAGGACTTAATAAGCATTATTAAAAGCTAATTCAATGCCTTTTAAGCTAATAACTGATCACAAAGTATGGTTTATGAATTCAAGCTTAAATTCTGGTTTCATAAAAAAACTTAGGTCATATTTTTGTGTAAATGTCTTTGCATAAATGCTTCATTGTTCACATACCAGGGTAATTAGCCTACAGTAACTCTTGATTTGACATTCTCATATCACATAAGCAACTGTGTTACATGATCCAGGCACTGTATTTTGAAAACGCAGAGAAAAGTGGAAATGTTTGATGTATAAGACAGTAAAATTTAAAATTAAATGCGTGTAAAGGATAGGTGAAGAAATCTCAGCCAAAGGTATTTAGGAGAATTTTAAAATGCGTTGATCTATTTGAAAATTCTTGTAAAACTTTTAATTAGTTGGTTACTAAAAATATTTAAGTATGACCAGGAACATTAGACTATAAATAAAGTCATGACAAAGACACTTAAATACTTATGACGAAAGCAAGCCAATGCCCTGCATGTGATCACAGCTTGGGCACAGTAGAATTCAGAAAAAATAGGTTGATAAATTCAGTAGTGGACGATTTTAGAGGTACTATCCAGGTGTGTGCCTGGAAAGGCAGTTAATATCCACGAAAACCAACAGCTGGAATAGCTGGTACAGAAATCGCACCAGGACCTTCCGAGCGTAAAGCTTGCTTGGCGAACCGAGGAAGCTTGGTGAAGAATATCACTCTTCTAAATGCAGTGGCTCCTTAAGTAAGCTTTGTGATTTAGCCCCTAGGATCCCTTTCCATACCTTTCAAAGCAATGCTACACCACTAGAGAGTACCAAATGAAGTAAGCAAGGCCAGCCAATGCCATCTAATGCCATTCAACGCAGCGGCACCAGACTAAACCAAAGAACAGATTCGCCATTATGAGCCAGTTCAAAGTTCAGTTGGACAACCAATTGGGTCTGAGTCTTTGGTTCTCCCGCTCTCTCTTCGCCTGCTTCGTAGCACGTGTGTGCATGCGACGCTGAGTGTTTTACCATTGGTCTGCGCCTTTTTGATTCAACAACAGAAGGCTCAGCTCAGTTAATTAGATCCCGAAACAAGTTTTTAAGAGTTTCTGATGCATGCTCTAACTTCATGAGTTCAGTTTATAAGAGAACATTGGCATCGAGCAAGCGTCGTTCCTTTGTTCATTTTTACAGTCAAACTGGACAAGCAAAAGTCTGCAAGGTGCAGAGCAGATGAGCCACCTGTCAGGAGTGAATTTCCAGGCGCTAAGATCGTTCTGAGTTTCTTCCAGTTTAGCCTTCATCAATTCCAATTCCTTCTTCATGCGTTCAAACATCAAATTCACTGCTGGGTCAAGCAAAGTTGAGCGCAGCTGGGCCATTCCAGGCACTTGGGCCTGCTTTAATTCCTGAATTTGATTCTAAGAGGATTGAAAACAAACAATTTAAGAATAAATTCAAATCAAGAAATGAAAGTTACCAACAAGGAAACAATAACATCACCTACCGCGTACTCCTGCATTTCTTGTTCTTTTGTAGTTAGTCTCATCACCAAAACGTTTTCCCGCCGTGTTGCCTCCGATTGCTGCTGCTTCATTTTTTCCTCGGATTCGCGCAAACTGACAAGTTCCGCTATAACGAAAAGTAAATGTCTGAACATTCGTACAGCCATTTCTAAACTGTAGATTACTTTGGGATTACGCTTTAAGCAAAGTTTGAAACCCCAAGGTAAAAAAACGCCAAATTTAAAACCAACAGTTCTATTACAATTGTCTTTTTGTCCATCACTGGCTTTTGTTTCCAAAACATCCACATACTGCTCTTGCTTAATCCAATGATTTATTATTTCATCTTTTGTCATTTCCTCCAGCTGAACCTTGCTGAGGCGCAGCTACAATAAACATAACAATAATATAAAAAAAACAGAATTTTAATTAAAATTCGGAATACTTATAAAAAGATCGCATCATTCTTAAAATACGATAAGCACGAATGAATAAACCTGGATTTAAACTGTTCGCCCCAATGGCACAGCTGATGTTAAACACAGCTTTGATCGTAAAAATACACATAATCTCAAAATGATGTGAACTTTCCAACAAGATTCAAGGAATGAAATTTACCCTTTTGGGTTCCGGACCATCCATCATCATGTGTTACATCTAGAACAAATAATCAAATTATGTTCACACATGATACAACAATGCATTAAATTCAGTTTCATTCGAAGGAATGGAAATACAATATGAAATGGAACTGGGGAAATTTTTCAAACAGAAGACAATGAAAATATTCTCATTTGCAATTATTAGCCTATACAAGACCAAATGTCATTTATAAAAATACATTGATAGCTCTGCATTAACATGCACACTGTACTTTTTACGGAGGACATAGTTCAAATTGATATTGACCAATACCAGTATGATGCAAGATGATAGCAGTACATTCAATTTAGTAAATGAAATATAAAACGAGATGCAATGAGGAGGAGATTCATTCCCTAAACCTATTTAAATTTTTGAGTACATGGAATATATAGAACTTTTAAAATAGTAGAATTTAAAACACGACTTTACGGGCACAATACTAAATGAAATGTTTGATAGACACAACTAATTAACACATTTGATGCAAATCACAAAAAGCGCGAGATCTTATATGTATGCTCATGAAAAATCCTAATACATTCAGTTAAATTTAAGCGCATAGCACTCTACGTGCTTTGTGCACATATAAACGCATACATTCCCAAGTTATATTTATAAACAGTAAGCGTCGCAGAAACATTTTCAATGCATGACAAGCTTGCAAATTAATCACACTAATGAGCTGAATATGTAATTCTAATTGTTTTGGCACAAACAGGATATTGAGTTGCATGTAAAAAGTTGTTGATTATCAAAAACATTTCAAAGACAGTGATTCATCTTTTGTTGTAATTATCCAGATTTTAAAACTGAAAAAAAAGCATATACATAGGCCTAACGCAATAAGCCTAACAACACCCCTTCCCCCCCAAACAGAAATCGAAGTATTGATCTATCGGATGCGTTGATGAACGTTTAGAAGACAATCAATTCCAATACATCCAACTCACAGATAGCACTTAAGTTTACATTTTTATAAGCAACCGGTCAAGTTAATGCCAAAAAACAGAAATGGCGACGACATTGCTTGAACTTGGAAAGGCATCAAAAGGAAACAATAGCGAATAACATGCGTTTACTTACAAAGCAAAACTTTTTTATTTCCCAGTGAAAAGATTAACTTCTGTTGTTTACGGCGAACCCGGCAAACACATTTTAGCTACGAATTTTCACCAGTTAATTATTTAAAATCAATCGCAGGCCTATATAAGCCCACACAAACAAACAGCTTCACCTCCCTGGGAAAAAACCACGCATGAGCAGAAATAAGAACTTATTTCGAAACACACGTTAGCCCAGAGAATATAAAACGTTTAAAATTGCTATTTTAGAAATGCAAAACTCGTGATAAATTCAAAATTTAAACGCTTATATTAATAGAATAAATATGAAAAGAGAGATTAATTAAACAAGAATTGCCGCATAAGTAATATGGTTTGACTAAGGTGCAATTCGAAAACGTTACGAGTATAATTTCACCGACAATCAGATCGACTCCTATTAAATTTCAAACACTGTTTTTCGTTAAAATGTTGGCAAGACAAGCATTAAATGGGTATTCCAGGTAAAGATCGCTCAATTTTAGACTTGTTTCATTGTCAGTTGATGTTGACTCATGCATATAACTTATATATGCAGATGCGACGCAGTTGTCAAGGGCACAGCTTATATACAGGGTGTAACTTCATATATGGTTCTGAATATTTAAAAATTTTCAGGGCTTCCAGGTGTTTGCCTCCCTTGATGGGAGTTCCAGTTCAAAGCCGGTTAAAGCATACACTTCCAGATCTCCCTTATGATTTCAATGCCTTGGAACCAGTCATTTCAGCAGATATTATGAAGATACATTATACCAAGCATCATGCTACTTATGTCGCAAATTTGAATGCTGCTGAAGAAAAGCTTGCTGCAGCAGTGCAAAAAGGTGGGAGAAGTACATACGAGATGCATCGAGTATACATTTGTTGCTTTTACTGAACACTTCAAAATCTTGTCTGTCTGCACCATATAATTAGATGCGTATAGATACTAGTCCCTGCAAGAATCTAGCACATCATTTTTTTTCCAGCTAGCCTCCAGTGTTGAAAATGTATTTTTGCTTCAACATTGCAACAGTCATTCAAATTGTCTGAAATTCGTTTTCTTTCTTTGATTTTCAGCTGATACCAGTGCAATAATTGCTCTTCAGCCTGCCTTGAAATTCAATGGTGGTGGTCACATTAATCACAGCATCTTTTGGCCCAATTTGTCCCCAAAAGGAGGTGGCGAACCAGAAGGTGTTTCTTACCTTTCCACTTAATATGTCTCAGGAAATTGTACTGTTATTTGCCCAGAATTTAACAGTGTTATTTATTTATTAGGAGATCTTTTGGCAGCTATAAAACACGATTTTGGATCATTCGAAAATTTCAAAACCCAGTTGACAAATTGTTCAATTGGAATTCAGGGATCCGGATGGGGTTGGCTCGGATATAACACTGGCAATGACAAACTTCAGATAGCCACTTGTGCTAACCAGGATCCTTTGGAAGCTACCACAGGCAAATCTTACTAAATTTTTTGAAAATAATTATGAGAAACCATTGAATTATTGTCAACATCTTACTTTTTTCCTCCTAGGTCTTATCCCGTTATTTGGAATTGATGTTTGGGAGCACGCTTATTATTTACAGTACAAGAATGCACGTGCTGATTACGTAAAAGCAATTTTCAACATAATTAACTGGAAGGATGTTTCGGCAAGATTTAACACCGCAAAATCAATCGCTATATAAAACGTGTATTCCAGTTACAGTGTACATGAAATCTCGTGATCGTTATGTGCAAATAACATTGTCTAGTATGCTTTTGCTACAAATTAGAAAGTTATTTAGATATGGAGTTATAAATATCAGAAAAGTGATTTGTTTTCAGTTTACTTTTGCCAAGTAAATTAAATACTTTGCTTGAACTAATTTGGTTGTAAATTCTGTTAATAGTTTATTTTTTCAATATAATATTATATGTATAATATATGTAATGTATAAGTACTCGTGGAAAAGCTTCACCATCAAAAATATTAGCATTTTACAAATTATTAAGCCTTGCAAACATTAACATTGTCCAGATGCTAAATTTGCCAAAGCCACACACTTGCAATGTTGCAAAACAGGGTGTTTATCAAGCCATATTCCTAAACATCGTTTACAACAGTTTTGGGTACTTGCAAATTGGAGTGGAAAGATGAATGCTTGTTAAATAAAAATCAAGATTAATAGATTTCAACTGATTATGGGCTTATCTGAACACCCTGTTAAACTAACCTTGCAAGTGCATGCAAAAAAAGACTGCCTTTATGTGTCATCATCAAGAGGTGAAGCCATTAAGCTTCGTTGCTCTTCTGTATCAGCAGGCTCGTTTGCTTTCCTCACGCCCGGAGCAACCACATCATTCGTGCCTGTTGGCGGGATGGTCTGTTTTTTAGAACGTTTGTATAAGCCAACAATGGCAACTACAGCGACTAGCAAGCAAAAACCCAACAGCACAGCTACAACTGTAAAATAGAAGGAATTGCTTGAAAATTATATTTTCCCAGGTTTTCTCTAGAAAGGTATTTAAGAATTTTAAGCTTTTCTGCAATTCATCTAACTCATCTTTTTGTATGCATAGCTCACAAATCCAATAGCATTTTTAACAAAAAGAATAAAATTGTGAAAGGTTGATAAACACTTCAATTTAAACATTTATTGCTTACAAAACTTGAGCCACAAAATCTAGATTGGGAGGGTAATGTTATTATATGAGAGGTTTACTTGGCCTAAAGCATATTTTCAAGAGAACATTACTACTATACACAAGAATTTTTTACTAAAATTCCTAGACAAACATGCTAAGATTTTGACAGCTGTAACTCGGGAGACGTTTTCATAAAAGACAATCTCCACTAATTTCAACTTCTTAATGTACATCCTAAACATTGTTTAGTCGCCATATCTTTGCAGGGTTGCTACCGAAATTAACTTTCAATTTCCCTGACTCTCCCTGACCAAAATTTACCATTTCCCTAACAAGAATGTACAATTTTAGGAATAAATATTTCCATTGCGAATTTTTCTACCTTGTAAAAACAAGTATTTAAAAACTTTTTTTAGGAAATTTTTAGGAAATTTTTTTACAAATTTGACCTCGGAAAAACGTGGCTAATTTTGCAAATTTGAACTCGGAAAATCGTGGAAAATTTGTTCTCAGAAATTGTTGAAAATTTAGCGAATTTGTACTCGGTTAAACGTAAACTTTGCAAATTTGTGTTCGGGAAAATGTGACAAAGTTTTAAAATTTGCACTCGGGAAAACACGGACAATTTTGCAAATTTGAACTCTGGAGAACATGGAAAATTTTGTCAAATTTGTCCTCGGAAACTGTTGAAAATATTTCGAATTTGTATTCGGGGAAAACGTCGAAAATTATCTTCGGACGTTGTTAAAAATATTGCGAATTTTTCCATGGGAAAACGTGGAGAATTGTAAAATATATACAGAGTCACTCAGGAAAACGTGAGGAATTTTTTTTTAAAAAAATCGAATTTTAAAATCTTACGATTGTTCTATAGAAATAGCGCTGCACTGACTGGAATCTGCAACTGCTTGTCTGGTCCTTGACAATCGGTTCGTAAAAATGTGACCAATCATGCCTTAGATTCCAGTCAGTGCATGAGGACCTGTTATTTTTATTTTGTCCTTTTTGATAACCATGCTAAAAACCAGTGGTATACTGCAAAGATGCCGACATAGAGTCGGAAAAGTCAGTAATTCTTTTTTGGCATCTCCATGTATATTTCTGGAGCTTACTAACAAGCCTGAAGGGCATTTTCGCCTCTTTAGGCTCTATTCTTATCCGCCCTTTGATCATGGGATCCTTGTTCATGACCCAGAAAGGGCATGTACTTAGTTAAAAATGTCACACTTAAGACTTCAAAGAACGGAGGAAGTAGAGCCTTTTATCTTTTATCTGATGCCTTACTATTGATTTCCCAGACAAATCGCTGAAATCAGTTATTTTCCTTGACAAATCGCTAAAATCAGATATTTTCCCTGACCACTGGCCGTTTCCCTGACTTTCCCTGACTCTCCCTGACTTCTCAGGTCGGTAGCAACCCTTTGGGCAGGCATTTGCTCATTTCAAATCGATAGTAAGGTTTCCAGATTCGATGGATTGTTTATACAAACGCAAATATTTTTTATTTATTTGTTGATATCGCTAGGAAATCGAAATCAATTTGTTGCAAGTGTTGTCAACTTTGGTTGTGGAGACAATTTTTCTCCTCTTCCCCCTCTTACCAACTTTGAAATCCAATCAATTTGGAGGAAATTTCACGTTCCATGGAAGGAAAACATTGACAAGAAAGCTAGACAATTGAGTTCGTATAAGAGAAGTGAATTTGTAATTTTAGTTCGTAACAGTGGACGAAAATTAACATTAGTTCTACGAGATTGTTTTCCCGGACCAGCTAAAAACTTCGTGAAAACGTTGTTTTGGCAAGTGCGTGCTTTTATCTATTACATTTTTTTAGAAAGATCTACATAAGTTGTACCATATTAGCATTACATCTAATGTACACGTACCAAATTTTTATATTGAAGTTAGGAGATTTTAGGTAATTATAGAAATTGCAAAAAAAGTATCTGCTTAGCTGGAACTAATCGACACGAGCGGTTCAACTATACATATACATTATACATTCGAGTTTTTCCTTATTTTTTTTTTTTTTGTCAAATCACAAACAATCAAATGTTCGCCGATTTTGTGACTTCACATCTGCGAAAGTACAATTTCCGCATGAAGACCGCAGAACTACCAAACCGAAAAAGGTCTTCAATATAGCAGTACAGTACATGCACAATAATGTACAATACAATAGTTGTTATTCACAGCCTCGCTCGACTTATAAATCATATACCCTTTAAGAGGAAAAAAAACTTGTTTCCAAATGATTAACTACCACTTTCACTATAATACATGGTTAGAAAAATTGCGGTTACAAGACGCTTAAAGGCTGCAAACTATAAGTCAAACTGATTTATTTAGATGACGCGTAAGATTATTGACAGTCGGTATGCAGCGCCATCACAATGTATTTTCACGGTCGCTAATAAATAAACCCAGCGCGACGTCATTTAGATGCAATGGTCAAATCACCTTCGTTTCGCAATCCATTACTTACTTTCCAATTACCGATGCATTTCTATTCCCTTCAACTGAAGGACAATGACAACAGTTAAACTTAACAAAAAGATCCGATACGCGACACACAGCCAAACTGGGGTCGCCTTCCATTCGTTTATTAACTCGCCACCAGCATTTAATTTATTGTTCGTGCTAATCCCATTTTTCAATTGGGGCCAACAAGAATCTTTTCTGCGGCGCCTGCAGCACCAAACTCCTTTGGTCTGCAATCTCCAAAAAGATCAATTTACACTGTGGCTGCGTAAAAACACGCCACAAAAAAGGCATCCATGGGCGCAGATAAGATACGACCATCTGGCCAATATCAGATTACTGACGGAAAACCCAACACGCTAACTAATTTATTTACTGTGGGGCTGTTTACGACCCGTTTTCAACCCTGAGTGCCCCATTGACAACGCCTTTCGAAATTGTGTGGCACCTTGTCGTAATATATCAGCGCCATTTTGGATTCGCTCGGCGCCCTTTTGCATGTTATTCTTCTGATTTTTCGTTTGTGCAGCCAGTCTCGTTTGGAAAGGAACATATTGAAGCAAAAACACTTCATGTTCAGAAAGAAACGCATGGTCTACGATTCCCTAGACCCTATTTCGAGGGGTCCTTACAAAAATATTCTCATAACGATGTTATTGAAAAAAGCCATAAAAGAAGACATAACGTGGAATATACGGAGTCACATGATTCATATCGCGTTTTTAGATGCAAGTTCTCGTATTGTATACATTGTACTAAAACTTCTTTAGCATAGTTGATTGAAATTTGCCTCAACTATAGCGTAAGGGTACGCAGTCGTTGGTACTTATCATTCTTACTTCTAATTTTTTTGACCACTAGCGCCAACCAGCGGGCAAATAT